>CM027571.2:22302209-22585009 GCA_015852605.2 Populus deltoides | reverse complement strand
AAAAGCTAAAAATTAATAATTAGGTCTTCCTTTAATAACCATCCTCAAATTTCCAAAAAACAATATCCCCAATATATCTCAAAGACAAGGTATGAATGCTAATTTTTCCACGATATCCAATCCATCATTGTATGCCCTAAGTCCCATGATAAATCTAATCTCATGGACCCATTTATTATATAGATTTGGATCATGTCAAATGAAAATCAACTTTTTTTTTTGATTAGTACATAATAAATTAAAATACTTAAATTAATTTGGGCGATAAATCAAAGAGTGGAATTCCCGATGGCTTCTGTGGGCGAAACCAAATTTGGTAAAGGATAGGGTTTTGTAATGAAATAATGAAAGCTTACGAGATCTTTTTAATAAGATTGTCGAGGTCTTTCTTTTGATCAAGGATTGTACATTCTGATGCGAAGAGAGAAAATTAATTTAGATAAAGGTTAGATGGCAAATAGAGACTATAAAGTACAAACTAAAGTGGGCGAGGGATGAGAAACGAAGTCTTAGTAAGTGTAAAGCTAAAACTAAGTAGTTTTAGTTTAGACAATTTTTTTAAAAAAGTTATTTCAGATGTAAACCTACTTGGTTAGTCTAAATGGGTTTTATGGATTTAAAAAAACTTGCTAATTCATCTAGATCACACCAAGTTATATTCTTGACTGATTTTTTTTAAAAATTGATCGAATAAATATCCAATATATCTATTCTTCTTATCGATTAACTTATCCGATCTCGATGTTACTAAATATAGCTAGAAATAATAATAAGTTACTAATAAAAGGATTAAATCCTCGTTTTGTTAGCCTCACACACCAATTTTCTAAACTATGCCACATTGGTTTGTCGACCATAAATCTCTCGAATGTAAAATATATCAAAGGAAAGGAAATCTCGACATTGTATATTCAGCCCATTAAGTCAATCTCTTGTAATCTCCTAACCTCATTCTCAGATCAAAGTTAAAATTAAAACGTTGGATTACCTGATACGGAATTTCAATCAAATTGGTGGGTCCCAATGCAACTGAATATCTAGAAAGATATTGTATGATTTAAAAATATTCAAGAAGATATTTTTAAAATATTGAGATAATCGATATATTGGATCAACCCGACCCGTTGCTTAACCTACCAAACCCGTGACCTTGATCATGGACTCCATTAAGCTTAATAATTTTGTTTCGGTCTTTTGCTACAGCAGGGTTATACTGATCTTTAAAAATTCATAATATTTGGCTAGTACTCAATCTTGGAGAATCTATTTTAAAATCAACCAAAGATTAAATAATAAAATTGAAAAAGACACTTAAGAAAAATAAAAGAAGAAAAAACAAGAACACATTTTGCATCTTAATTTTAATAAGATTGTAACGTCCTAAACTTTAGTACTACTTTCATCTTTATGATTATTATATATGTGAAAATTAGGGACACACACACACACACATAGAGTGACATCATCAAGTTGCACTTCCAATAATTTTATCCATAAGTATATTGATATACAATTTATACTCGCATATTAGTGCGTTTACAATACCTTATAAATTACATGTATAAATTTGTTTGCAATACAATCTGTTAGGATAATACTGAAGACTCTATCCAATATAAAGGGTCGGCACAGCTAGATAACCCTTTCTATGATAACTAAAGAAACACACAAGATCACACAAAGTACCACTAGGGTGTAATAGCTCATAATTCTAAAAGCTTTCAGGCCTTTGAAATTATTTTGAAAAACAAAGTAATTTTTTCATCTAGATTTATTCATCAATAATCCTTAAATTTCTTTTTCAATATCATGTTTAGGATCAATTTGGGCCATCATTAATTCTACCAAAATCTTATGAGAAGCCCTTCAAAAGTAACATTTCCAAAAATTCAACCTTGAAGAACTCATCATTTAATATATATGATTTAGTTAAATGATCTTGGACCATCAACCCACATAATATAAGGATAGCTTGAGGCTACTCCCATCACATAAATTATCATCTTTCCATCAATAAATCATATCATTTTCAAACATTATATTTAACTCATACTTATATGGATACAATATTTAAACATAAAATTCTCATAATGCAATTAAAATTATTGATTAAGTATATTAAATTTAGATTTAATTACTTAAAAAATACTACCAATTTGATTATATGACATAATAGGTAATTTCAATTTACACTTACATATTCATTACCCTACAATTAAAGACTAAAATAATCAAAAGCGAGAACTACTAGTCGTTGGGAGTTTGTGAAGATCCCCAAATGAACATCCATCATCATAAATACACATCATAATTACAATTCATTAAAGATTAAATAATACTGCCAAAATTCTACATCCTTAAACTTCATTCTAAAATAGTATTGACACGATCAAAAGATTGATATCTTATCCCACGTGTAGAGTGTCCATTGGTCAAATAACCGGCAAGACCGAGGCTCGAACCACGGTTGGAGGTGATTGGATAATCTACAAATAAAGAAATAGATAGCTGAACGGAAAAATAGTTGAAAGAGCTTTGAGATGTGATATTGATGTAAGGATTTAAACAAATATAAAAAACAAATGTCAAGGTTAAAGAATCCACTAATGGTATTTCAAATAAGTATAGTATAAACTCTTTTTTATTACTCAACCTGAAAACCACACACAAAGCGAGGTTCCAAACTAATTATAAATTGTTAACATAATTACATTAATTATCTTATTCGAATAATGATAATACTTGTAAATGTTGTCAGTGATTCATGATGTTAATTTATGTTAACAACAAATTAAGTTCGCTTTCATAGCACAAGTGCTCCGCTTACTACCATACAATTGGGCTACTAAAAGTGTCAAGTATTTGTTGTACCAGATTTAAGGGTTATACAATATAAATCTAGATTAACCATTCTAACAAGCTAAAAGTATTAAAAAGATTGAATAAGATAACAAATACAAAACATGTTAGCATCAAACATTAAAGTCCATGTTGAGTTTATTCCTATACTTATTCTCTACACCATTAGTGTAACCTTTTCTTACCTGACATAATAAACTTAACTGGACATTATGAATAAGAGAAACATAAATAAATAAGATGAGAACATAATTATACAGAGCGTAGTAAAGGAAAAAGAGAGGATAAACAAGATACTAATGAAACTATAACATGAAATAAAAACTAGAACATTAAAAGATAAAGAAAGAAAGTGAGTAAGGAAATGATTTTGATCTGAAAACCAAGATGCCTAAATGCATGGCTCGCTTCCTTTTATAGGCAAAAATTGGTAACTATTGATTTAATGACTAATTGTTGAAGTGAATGGCCACTTTTTGACTTCGTAACAATCCTTATCTTCGTATGCTAAAACATGTCATTAATAACATCAAGATTTAAACAGATAGTCTTCATGAAAGTTCTGGGAAATTGTCTCAACTTTCCAACAAAGAAAAATCAAGCATTGGACTTCTAGAACTCGAAAGTTAAGGGTCGAACACTAAATAGTGTAATGGTTGCAGGATAGATTCCGACTTTCTCCGTTGTTGCTACCATTTGAACTCTAAAATGACACTTTTAAATCTTAGACTCTCATGAAAAGGTTCAGGCCTATGTCTTAGCTTTTCATACATATAAACTTGAAACTCTAAATCAAAATTCTACAACTCTAGTTATGATCCAATAACCGAATGGTGTTTGATTGAATCGAACCAAAGATCTCTTTTCTAAGCTTAGCCCCTCTCTTTGTCTTCTCAATCTCGTAGTTAAACTCATCAATCAATCCTTTGATTTATATGATAGAACACAGCATTTAAGATGAACATTTACCATAAATTAACAATATCTTATATTATTAGACATGTTATTAAAAACATGTTCTAGTTAAGGAGTTATTGATACTTCAAGTGAAAAATAATGATATAAAATCTTGATAAAAATGCACTTTAAGTACTAATCAAATACAATCTTCCTTATAACAATCATAATTACAAATATTAAAAGATTAAATAATACTTGCAAAATTCTATCCTTAAACTTCATTATAAATAGAATACAATCTTCCTTATAATAATTAATTTATTCATGCCGTGACATTTATAAGAATGACATACAAACTTGGTTAACTACAAGTTATTAATGTTCTCCTGCCATCTATACAAAGATGTTAATATAATCTTCATAACACTTTTACTTGTATTTTCATATCTTTTTATTTCAATAAACACACATTTAAAGAATTTTTAGTTACATAATTTTATAACATTCTAAAAGTTGGCATAAGTGTGCTCTTTTTTTATAGATACTTAGCCACTCTTATTGCCTCCCCTGCATTAACAAGGTCAAAGTTATCATAACTAATGAGTTCATCATAAGAATCCTATTTTGAATATTCAAATTTTAATTAAAGGAAATTCACATTGTTATGCACATTATGAGAAGTTCAAATCTTGTACCTATTCAAAACATGTTCATCCATTCATATGAAATATATAACCCTAAGTTAAACACATAACCTAACAAACAACACTTAACCTTCTCGCATCTAGACACTCTTTACATTGTATTATCTTCACATTTTAGCAATCACAGCCTAGTTTTCCTTCCTCGTGTAAGACTATTAAAATGTACATTCTGACTTTTAGTTATTTTCTTCTCTTTAACACTTTCTCTCAAAGAACATGTGAGAGAAACATATGCAAACCAATCCTCGAGTGTTAAAGGGGTTTGAGGAAGATTTAAATAAAAAACAAAACAAATTAAAGGGATAATAGAAGAGGAAGCTTCATGCGTGGAAGGAAGATGTCATGTCGCAGGTCACATAAATTAATTACCTTAGCTTAAAACACAACACACAAGATAGTATAAAGCAGTAAGGTGTCGATCCCACAAGGAAGATTTAGTTCGGATTTTTATGTTATACATTATGCAATTTGGAGGGGTTTGATTTATGATGATCTAAACTATGGAAGAAATTAAACTAGCAAACAAAATCAATTGAAACCGAAATTTATCAAGAAAACAAACTTTGGTCGCAAGCACACATCCACCAACGGAAATTAGAACCCGATCCTTGAAACAAAACTTCAATTTATATTCTGATTTTTTTATCTTTTCGTAACGCTGGTTAATTAACAAATCACAGAGTATAACTAACCCTAACCAATAAACAATCACAATGTCCACATTAATGATTTAGTTCAATGGCAACCCAAAGGATTAGATAAATTGATTGATCTCTTGACAACCAAGTCGTCTAGTAGTTTCTTTGTTTGAGTGTTCTCTCTAAGTTTAATAGTCCGTTCACAATTATCAAGCTTAGTTACTTCACAAGTTCATATATCACAACTCCGTTTTGATATCAAATTTAGCAATGGATTGTTCACACAATAACTGAGATCTGTAATTATCAACAACAATCATGAAAATATGCATAGGAAAACAATCATACTCACATTCATAATATAAACCCAAAAATAAAAAGAATAATAAAATCTCCACGGTTCTTGAACCAAGGTTTAGTGTTCTCGAACCAAGAAAACAGAGAAGCAGTCTGCATATACATGGAATAACTACTCTTAAAGATGAAAAACATTATTTCTGGTTTGTAGAGAGGAGAGTTTGTGTTTATTCACTTTTGGGTGGCCTTTTTGCCCTCTTTCCTTTATCTCTTTCTTTTATATGTTAAGAAACCCCAGTCCCTATTTTACAAAATAGTCCTCTCTTGGGTTTGACACATTTAATTTACTTCAATAACTATTTTCCTAAAAGGAGAAATAGTCTTACATTAAATCTTCAAGCTTTAGCTTAGAGGAGCTAAATTGCTGAAATAAAACTTGGATGCCTGGTTTAGATGCTTCAAACGTAATTTGGACATGTTCCTTCACGAAACTTCGTTTGCTGGCAGTTCAACGGCTGTCATATTTTAAAATTAATATCTCCATCATATGACATCATTGTTTGCTACAATTTGGGCGTTTATAGGCCTTTGAGTCAGAATCCACCAAAATTGAGTTTGCATCAATTGGACTTCGCAGCCTCCGGATATTGAATTTTGAATGGCCAAAGGTCAACATTGGCAGAATCACGAGATTTGACTTTCTGAGGATGTGATTTCCATGATCTTTCTCTCTTTTATTTTTCTTGCATTAAATTTTCAGAAAGGTATGGATGTTGGTGTTTTTAGTGCCACTAGAATCACTTCATTTGACCTCTAGAACTCACGCTGCACAAAACATCAACTAAAGCTCAAATCTGCCAATTACCTCAATTTACTCCTTTTTGCATCTTTCATCCAAAAGTGCCTTCAAAACATAAAATAAGAAATATTAAGGCATATTATATATATAACATAGGCTAAACACTAGTTAAATATGGGTGAAACTATCAAATAATATGGTTGTATCAAATACCCTTACACTTAGCTCTTGCTGGGTCCTCGAGAAAGGATAAATAAAATCAAATTGACAATAACTATGATCAATCTCTTAATCCCCCATCAATGTCCAAGAATATATGTATTATAAACCAGAATACAATCAAGAAGAATAAAGAGTATAAATTTTCATGAATTCATTTACATGCAAACTTCAAAACTCAATTAATCATCTGGATTCAAATGAATTCTATGTCATGCCAAAAGTGATAGGTCCTCATTGATATACACTCCAACACTCACGTGTTTAGGGTTTATGTGTTTAAATCTCTCAAATTCAATCAATGAATATGTTCTACCATAAGCTTGCTCTTCAATCCCATCTCCATTACTAACATACTACAAGCAATGCATAAATCAAAAGGTCTTATTTTTCGGATGTTATGGGGCTTAGGTTAAGGTGAGGTAAAAGAGAGTAAAAGAAAATGTTCAAACCAAAAAAAGTAGAGTATTCTAAAAATGATATTTCAAACAAAATATTTCATCAAAGCACATAAATTTTTCATATTTAATTACCAATGCTTAACTTCTTTTGATTTCAAGTTCTTTCAACATAAAATCTTAAGAACATTAAGGAACATTTTTTTTTCCTTTTTTCTTTTTTACCTTTTGGCAACTTTGCCCATCTTTTCATCAAGCATCACTTCTTCTTTCTTTTCACATAATTTCCAACCATAATTCCATGAGATATCACAAGTATATGATTTACTAATCCTTGGCCAGGAAAAGAAAAACATATAAAAGTTAAGACTTATACATGGATAAAGCAAAGAAAAGATAAACAAGCTCAAAAAGGGTTTACTAAGGATAATTTGCTTTACGTTGGCTATTTTGGCTAAAGTGGTTAAAATTTCTAATGTCTTTATCATCTTCATGTATAATGTAATGTGAATATAATCTCAACAAGATATGAGGTGTTCTAGAGATACATATCATTGAAAGAATGCACAATCAAAGAATATAATGTTGAAGGATCAAAAGCTCGCATTGGTATAACACTATAAAGTCAACATGACATATTCTCAAAGTCAATCCCTAAACCAATTAAACCTTAAAACTTGCATGACACTCCTTCATTTGATTTATATCTTCATCTATCTCAATTAATTCTCATATATAATACTCCATATTCTCATAAACCAATAGGAGTTCAAAAGATCAAACATAGAACTTTGTTTTTTTTTTCGGAACAACAAAGAAAATCAAAATAAGAAAACCAACATTCTCCCAATAGCCCCACACTTAAAACACAACATTGTCCCTCAATGTTGAAATAAAAGAAAAGGAATATAGGAGAATGACAAAATAAAGTAAAATGCAAAAAATAAAAAAGATAAGGAAAAGAAAGCAAATATGTTTTTTTTCTTTCGTAGTGGGTTGCCTCAAGTAGCGTTTTGTTTTATGTCATTGGCTCATATGTTGCATGCTCATTCTTCATAGATTGGTTCACCTAACTCGCGAGGCGGTGAGTTCCGTTGTCCAACCTTCATAGAAAGGTTTCAAGCGATGCCTATTGACCTTGAGGACTTTATTGGTTTTCTAAACTTGTAATTTCAATCGCACCATAAGGAAAAACATTAGAAACAACAAATGGTCCAAATCCAACGAGCGTAACTTTCCAAGAAAAAGTTTCAACGCTAATGATAAAGAAGGACTTTGTCTCCAACATAAAACTCCTCTTGTAAGCATTCGATCATGAAGACTCTTAGTCTTTTCTTTGTAAATCCTTAGCATTCCGTAAAAGCATCATTTCGAGTCTCTTCCAACTCTTGTAATTGTAACTTCTCAACCCAAAGAAGATCATAATCCATGTTACATTGTTTAATGGCCCAAAAGCTTTATGTTCAAACTCTCACCGTTAGATGACATGCTTTCCCGTAAATCATCCTATAAGGTGACATCCCCATAGTGATTTTTGTCAAATTAAAGCCAAAGTGCATCACCAAGTCGTGACTCCAATCTCTCAAGTTAGCTTGCAATCGCTTCTCCAAAATAGATTTTGATTTCAATTTGAAATTTCAACTTGGCCATTCGCTTGAGGTGGTAGGTCATGAAGTCCGATGTGTCACATGATATTTGCCTAGAACAATGCTTCCGTTGAACGATTGCAAAATGAGTGCCACGATCACTAATGATAGCTTTGGGGATTCCAAACTTCACAATATGTGAGTCCCGACAAAATCTAAAACAACCTTAGCATCGTTAGTTCAGTGTGGCTTCACCAATCCACTGGACACATAATCAACAACAAAGAAGGATATAAAGATTGCCAAAAGAAAAAGGAATGGACCTATAAAATCAATACCCAAAACATAAAAATTTCACTTACAAGAATATTCGTTAAAGGCATTTGATTCTTATGATTGATATTACCTGCTCTTTGGCATTTCTCATGATTTGGCAGAGTGATATGCATCTTTAAAAATAGAAGGCCAATAGAAACCACTTTCAAGATCTTATGGGCCGTTTGTTTTGCTCCAAAATGCCCACCACAAGAATGAGAATGACAAAAAAGTGAGAATGAAATGAAATTCATCCCGTGTTACACATCTCCATACTACTTGATCCATAAAATTTCCACAAAGTAAGGAGTATCCCAAAATAATATTTAGTACTCACCTTGAACTTGTCCTTTCGGATATAGACAAACCCCGAGGGAAATTCTTTAGGACTAAATAGTTCACCAAAATGAGATATCATGGTCTTGTAGAGGAATGTAGCATATACAACCTGCTCATCAAGGAATGTTTCTCTTATTGTTTCGGTTGTATATCCTTGGTCCTCAATCGGCCAAGATCACCACATGGTTTTCAAGACCTTTTTGTCTTTGATCTCAAGATCAAATTCTTGCAAAAGCAAGATCCACCTAATCAATCTTGGTTTGGACTCCTTTTCTTCAAAATATACCTTAAAACTGCATTGGTTAGTAAAAACAATGACTTTGTACCCAAGTAGATATGACCTGAATTTTCAAGAGCAAACACCATTGCAAAAGTTCCTTTTCATTATATGGTAATTACACTCGGCGCTCGTCCAACATGCTGGAAATATAGGCAATAACATGCAAATTCTCCCTATTATTTGCCCAAGCACATCGCTCTCCCAGATATTCACTCACATCATACATTATCTCAAAAGGCTCATCCCAATTTGGTGGTTGGATGATAAAGGGATGTGACACGCCTTTTAAGCTCATCATGAGCATCTTTACATGCTTAATCAAACACAAAATCCATTTCTTTGGCTAATAGTTTGCACAAGGGTGCTGTAATCTTGAGAAATCTTTGATAAAAGTGTCGATAGAAACCTCGCATGGCCAAGAAAGAACGAATTTCCCTCACGCAGAGGGGTAAGGTAATGATGAAATAACGTCTATTTTAGCTTTATCAACCTCTAATCCACGTGAAGACACAACATGCCCAAGAACTATTCCTTGTTCTACCGTAAAATAACACTTTTCATAGTTCAAGACAAGGTTAGTTTCAATGCACCTTTCAAGATCGAAGACAAATTTTCTAGACACTTATCAAAAGAATCACCATATACCATGAAATCATCCATGAAAATCCTCAATTATTCTTTCAACATAGTTAGAAAAAAAACTCATCATGCATCTTTGAAAAGTTACGAGAGCGCATTACAAATACCAAAGGGCATTCTCCTATATGCATATGTACTAAATGGACATGTAAATTTAGTCTTTTCTAATCTACAGGATTAATAACAATCGATTGATCCATTATATCCATTAAGAAAGCAATAAAAGACTTACTCCGCTAGGCGCTCAAGCATTTGGTCCATGAATGGTAATGGGAAATGATCTTTAAGGTGTAGCAAGATTTAGCTTTCAGAATCAACACACATTCTCCATCCACTGAGATGCAAGTAGGAATGAGTTCATCATTTTTGTTTTTCATCAACGGATTCTGTCTTCTTGGGCACCACATGGATTGGCGCCTCTTATTTATCAGTCCGTGATGGGGTAAATGACACTTGCATTTAACATTTTAAAATTTCAACTTTCACTACCTCCATCAAAGGCGGTTCAACCTCCTTTGCATTTTCCTTGTTGGTTTCACATTGTCCTCCAATAGTACGTGATGCATACACATCGAGAACTAATGCCCTTGATGTCCTGATAAAATCCATCTAATGGTCGCCTTGTGATCACACAACAATTTCACAAGTTTTTCCTCTTAAAGATTAGCAAACCTTTCGATGATAACAGAAAGTGTATTATTGTCAGCCAATGAATACATACTCAAATTACTCGCAAAGGTTTCAATTCTAGCTCTGGGGTCCGGTGAAATAGATGGCAAAAGCTTTTTATGTGAAAGTACTAAATCAACAAAGACATTACCATGGTGAACGGTTTGCAAAGCTTGCAAAGCCGATGCTGATTCGCAGCGCTTTAGGAACACCTATGTCCCTCTCCATCTCTTCTAACTTGGTAAAATCACAGCCAAGCTCAAAGTTACGCTTAATCCATCCTCTTACAATCAAAATCAAAAACTTGTTGCACACACTTATCAACTTGGTCATAGCATGTGATAGAATAAACATTGTAATAAGGATATTTCATTGCATCATAAAAATTAAATTCAATCTTTTCATCTCCTACTTCCATAGACAAAGTATCCTTACCACAATCAATCTTTGTATTAGTAGTTTTCAAGAATGGTCTCCAAACAGGGATAGGAGTGTTGTTTGATAAATCACAAGAATCATGTTCCATATCAAGAAAATACAAATCACATGGAATAACCAAACTATCAATCTTGACTAGGATATCTTCTATCCCACCAAGTGGTTAAACAAAACTACGATCCACAAGTTGTATTACAATACTAGTTTTATTCAAAGGCTCAAAACTAAGAGAATCATAAACATGTTTAGGCATAACAATAGGATGCACCTAAATCACATAAGGCCCTTTTAAAACTAGCATTACCAATAACATATGGGATAGTAAATGCAACTAGGTCTTTTTGCTTAAAAGGCATATTCTTTTGAACAACAACGATACAACTTCACCCATACTTACTGCTTCAGGAACCTTCAATTTGAAAGCTCTCTTGGTAGTAGTACCAACTCCTTCAAGAATTTGGCATACTTGGGAATTTGCTTGATAGCATCAAGTAAAGGAATATTGAGTTCTACTTTCTCGAAAACCTCCTAAAATTTTTTTTTTGTCTTTTCTTTGACCTAAAGAACTCATAGGAAATGGTGGAATTGTTTTAAACTAGAATTCATTGAGTGAGGAGTTACCTTTGGAATGTTGGTCGTTGTTTCAGTTTTGAGAAAGAGGGAGGATGTTTCTTTTTGTACTCAATTCTAGTTTCTATCTCTTCTTCTTCCTCCATCTCAATCTATTTCGACCTTTGCCTTTCAAGTTCTTTTTCCACTTCACAAAGATTATTGCACTAACATTCTCTTTTGGATTCAAAGCTTGGGAGGGTAATTTTCTATTCATTTATGCTTCCAATTTCCTTACACTTGAAGCTACTTACCCCATTTGCTTTTCCAAGTTGTGAATACTTGACCTTGTTTCCTATTGAAAAGATATGACATTTTGTTGCAAGGTCACGTATTAGAAAGCCAAAGTTTTCATCATCTCACTAAGATCATCATTGGATGATGACCCCATAACATTGGAGTTTGTAAATTGAGGGGTTGTCTTGCTTGATAATTCGTTGGGATTGAAATCCACGGGGATAGAACCGGCCTTGATTACCTTGTTGAGGTGGGTTCCTATAAAGTAAGAATGAGATGATCTCTCCATCCGGGATTGCACGTGCGGTTAGAAAAGGGATTATATTTACGTGGCCGGGTTGTCCGTAATGCTCCATCAAATGCATTAGCATGTTCAATGTTATCTTCTTGCATGTTGGACACATATCCGAGGCATATTCGTGGAAGGAACATATGCTACAAACTTTCACCCATTTGTACATTTCCACAAGCTAAAGAATGCATAAGAGAAGTAAGATCATTAAATTTATTTTCAATGTTAGAAATACTTACCTCATTTACTCGCTTGTTTGAGAAGTCTACATGGGTGTCAAACTGCTTTGAAGGTCGCCATGTTTGAGATCAATTGGCACGCAACCTTCGGTGTCTTATCTACCAATGCCCCTCCACTTGCAACATCAATTATACAATGGTCGAGGGCATCAATCCTTCATAGAAATATTGAATGAGCAGCAACATCGGGTATTTGATGACGAGGCATTAAATGCACAATTGTTCAAATCTTTCTCAATATTCGGAAAGTATCTCTCCACTGAGATTATCGAATCCCACATATTTATTTCCTCATGTTGGCAACTCAAGATGCCGGAAATACTTTTCAAGGAAAATCTTCTTCATGGCATTCCAAGTTCCAATTGGAACCCGGAGAATAGAAAACCATGCCTTTGCCACCCTTTTAAAGAGAAAGGAAAGCTTTCAACTTAACTTGTTCTTCATCAACTCCATTCGTTCATGCCAACGCAAACCATATGAAACTCCTCGAGATGAGTATGAGGATCTTCACCGCAAAACCATTGAATGTCGGTAGAAAATGTATAAAACCCGATTTGAGCTTGAAGTTTACATTATTATCAATGTTGATGCACAATGGTTGATTTTCCACGTTAGAGCAGAAGCTCCTTGAGTGTTTGTTGTCGCTTCAACACCATGGTGTTGACGCAAGCCTCCTTTCATAACTCGCGTAAAGTGTTTTCTATTTTGAGATCCACCTCGCGACTTTGAATCTAATTAGTAGAACGGAGTTAAGGTGCATAAATTGTCAAGAAAAACTCAAAAGAAACCAACCACATAAGAGATTGAAAACAATGCAAATTGTACTAAAATCCTACACTAGAAAACTAAAACCGCCTAAAACCCTAGTAAAGGAGGAATTTGGCCTGGATAGGTGGGGTTAAGGGTTATCACTAGTCTCTGTTTAGACGTCCGTTTCCCTTTAGGAAAACAAAAGCCCGATACCTAATTCCCACCAAAATATCTATTTTAAATCGCATCAACTGCAGTAAAATGAATAGTACCGCAACAAGCAAAATTATGTTTCTCTTTTTTTTAGAAAAATAAATAACAATCATAGCAAATAAAAATAATAGCACAAGAATCAACTAAAATTAATTACGCCAAAATTTGTTTTAAACAGCATCACGCCGGTAAATGAACAATACCGTGCAAAGCAAAAATGCTTTTCTTTTTTTTTAAGAAAAATAAATAACAATCACAAGAATAAAAATAATAGCACAAGAATCAACTAAAAGTACTTCCCCAGAACGGTCAAAATTTGTTACGATGTCGGGCAAGCACAAATTAATTACTCTAGCTTAAAACACAACATATAAGATAATATAGAGCAAGCAAGGGTCGATCCCACAAGAAAGATTTAGTTCAAATTTTTATGTTATACGTTATGCAATTTGGGGGTTTTGATTTGTGATGATCTAAACTATGGAAGAAATTAAACTAGCAAACAAAATCAATTGAAACCAAATTTATCAAGAAAACAAACCTTGGTCGCAAACACACATCCACCAACTAAAAATTGAACCGATCCTTAAACGAAACTTCAATTTATATTCTGAATTTTTTATCTTTTCTTAACGTTGGTTAATTAACGGATCATGCCGTATAACTAACCCTAACCAACAAACAATCATAATGTCCGCATTAATGATTTAGTTCAATGACAACCCTAAGAATTAGATAAATTGATTGATCTCTTGACAACCAAGCTGTCTGCAGCTTGTGTTCCTTTGTTCTGAGTTCTCCTAAGTTTAATAACGAATTCCGCCACAATTATCGCTTAGTTGTTTCACAAGTTCATATATCACAACTCTGGTTTTGATATCAAACTTAGCAATAGATTGTTCATAATAATAACTTAGAATCCAGTCTAGGAATTATCAATAACAATCATAGAAAATATACATAGGAAAACAATCATACTCATTCATGATATAAATTGAAAATAAAAGAAAGAATAAATCTCATGATTTTTTTGAAACTAAGGTTTGTTGTCCTCGAAACCAAGAAAAACGAGCTTAGTCTCAGATATCTATGAATAACTATTTTAAAGATAGAAGAAAACATTATTTCCTGGTTTTAGAGAGGAGGAGTTTGTGTTTCTTCACTTTGCTGCCCTTTTCTCGCCTATTTTCTTTATCTCTTTTTTTTTATATGTTAAGAAACCCTAGTCCTTATTTTACAAAATAGTCCTCCCTTAAGTTATGATTTACATTTACATTTCAATAACTATTTTCCTAAAAGGAGAAATAGTCTTGCATTAAATCTTCAAACTTTGTCTTAGAGGAGCTAAATTGCTGAAATAAAAACTTGGACGCCATTTAGATGCTTCAAAACGAATTCTAGACATGTTCCTTCACGAAACCCGTTCTTTGGCAGAATTCAAAGGGTTGTCATCTTTAAAAAATTAATATCTCCATCATATAACATCATTTTTTCTACAATTTGGAGCTTTTATAGGTCTTTGAGTCAGAAATCCACCAAAATTGAGTTTGCATCAATTGGACTTCTCGAACTCCAGATATTGAATTTTAAATGGTCAAAGGTCAACATTGGCGATCTGAGACTTGACTTTGCAAGATGTGGTTTCCATGATCTTTATCCTTTTATTTTTCTTGCATTAAATTTACGGAAGGTATGGATGTTAGATTTTAGTTCCACAGGAATCACTTCATTTCGACCTCTAGAACTCACGCCTGCTAAAACATCAATCGGCTCAATCAATGGGATTACCTCCAATTTACTCCTTTTTGCATCTTCATCCAAAAGTGCCTTCAAAACATAAAATAAGGAGTATCAAAGCATTTTATATATAAAATAGGCTAAACACTAGTTAAATGTAAGGTGAAACTATCGAATAATATGGTTGCATCAGAAGATGAGGAGAGACCAAAAGGTTTGAGGGAGAAAAAGCTTTTCGAAGTAAAAACACAACTAGGAACAAACCTAACACCTTCCTATATCGGTTTCTAGCACTTTTTAGGTAAGTTTTATACAAAGATATAAGTTCTTAAATTAGGGTTCATGAGGGGATTTTTTTGGGGTAAATGAAAATTAATGAAAGGTTGTGTAATTGGAGTGAAAGAGACATGATGGTGTTTAAACAAACAAATTGAAGAAAAAGATTAGTACTAAGGCCTTGAAACCTTTGGCCAAACATGAAAATGAAAGGTGAAAACATTTTTAATTTTGATTTTGTTTGTGCATGATAAAAGAAAAAAGGTGTTTATAATCATGTAAGAAATTGTTGTATGATGGAATTTAGACATCTAAATAAATTCATGCTCTTATGACATTTAATTATGAGTGTCTAAAATATCATGAATGATTATTGCAATGGAAATGACATGTTTTGTATGCAATGGTAATAAAAGCAATGAAAGATATACATGAAAATGATTGGTTGTGTACTAGACCTATAAACTAGAAATTTGGACAATGTTACTAGCTAAATTGTGCTCACAATCGGACTACATAAAGACAAAATTTGCTATGTTGTCCTTCATGAAAGTTGTAGATAAGAGTGTTAACTTTTTAATGGAATTGGATTTGCCCAAATCAAGATATAGAAATCTATATATGGATAAAAAACTAAAGACAGTCAGGCTAGAAACTACTGGATAAAATTTACATCAGACCTTAAACTGAAATTCGAGATTAGCAAATGAGAAAATTTGAGGTGGATGTCTTCAAATTTGATTTTTAATCAAATTGAAATTAAAAAAAAGAATGACTTTGTTTTGCATTTTATTTCCCATATGCTATGGAACTTTTGTATTATAAATCTGAGTCCCAATGCATAAAAAAAGAGAGGGAGGCATTACAAGAAAACCTAAAGGAGCATAATACACAAAAAAAAAACCCTACCCCCAATTATACCAATAAAACCGACAACCTCTCCCCTTCCAACCTGAAATCAACAACCTTTACATTATCACGTATCGTACAAGGCTTCCATAAGCAACAACTTCAGCTCCACCACCCACCAAAGATCCTAGTCGTGAATGGCCTCACCGTAACATATAATCTTTCCCTTCCTTGTCGTGAACCAACATATGACTACCAGCAGATACAAAGAGCATTCACCGAGACCAGCCTCTTATTTCACCAAACACAAAAACCCTCCCATAAAAAAGAAAACCCTAGCAACAAACCAAACCACTTAGCTCCGTAACAACTCTTCCCTCTACACAAATAACATCCAACAAACAACATTGTGCACCTCTTTCCTAACTCCAACAACGATTACATGAACAATCGCGTTCCTCTCCTTGCACCAAGCCCAGTGAGTACAACTTGTCAACCGTGACACCTCCAAAGCATTGCGTTGTACCGAGATTTCCATTCCGGTCTAGCGGCGCAACAACACCATGACAACCACCACCGAGAGCCACATCCTCTCGCAAGCCACACGGACAATAAAGGAACCATGAACTCTAGTATCCGATAGGTAGCGACCTTCTTTATACTACATCGTAGACAAGCAACAACAAGAGCAACAACTTTCTCTTTAGTCATAATCTTGAGAGCTATCCACCATTCAAAGTAGCTTCCTCCTCCAGCCAGCGTCACGTGACCAAAACTAGTAAAAGAGAGGAGAAGAGAGTCGAGAGAAGAAAAGGGTGAGAACAGAGACCAAATACTAGGTGGCTACTACTTAAACTAGACTTTTTTCCTCTCCCCAAGAAACAAGATGTCAAATATTTATTCTTTTTGCCTACGAAAAAATCTTTAAAGGTCACCGTAATGTTAGGTGCGACATAAAGCATGATTACTTATATATTTCAAACACATACTTAATTCTAATACACATAACTACCACACCTATTTATACAATTTAATCCAAATCAATCTTATCCGAAATGTTGTTAAATTAATATTCATATATCATAATTCCTAAAAAAATCTAATTTCTATCATCTTCACTACAACATCACAAATTATTTATTATGTTTACACTTATATAATTCTATCTTTTAACATCCAAATTTCCAAGCTTCATTTCTTATGCTTTCCAACCATTTTAGGTTCAATATCTTTTCAATTTGTATATACAATTTCTTATTATTTCCAACTTTAAACTATCTTTCTTTTATCAAATCTTACTTTCATATAAGATATTTAAACCATTTAAGTCATCTAGCATTATGACCATTTTCTAAATTTCACCAATTTTACATACTAATTATTAGATTAATATGAAACAACACGACAAATTTCAAGCTTTGTTAATACATACTCCAACATCATATTATAACAAAATAACAATACATACCTACAAATAATTCTCCAACATTCACTCATATCCTTTTTATTACATCTTATATCATACCAACATGTATTCAATGATAAGATTACTTAATCTATTAATTTTAAAGTTTTTCCATTTACTTGGATACATATAACATCACAAAAGGATTCAACTTAAAGTCCACATCCTTGCCAAACCCACATTTATACACACAACATATGTATATCAGTACAAAACTCTTTTCATAAAATATAATTATTCAAGTCAATATATTAATAAATATATGATCTCATACAATTCAATCAATTTCCGAAATCAAACTTATAGTCAACTTAACAACATCTTGTAATTTTAGTAAAATATTTACAATTTGATTATACTCTCTATCTTACCATACTACGTACCATAACAACCCAAATTACAATTATTCATACAATTTCAACATTTTTAACTCACTTTCATATTATAAAACTCATGTTCGTAAACAAATTCATAGGTACATACACATATACTTAACTAACTATTTATTATATAACCTAATTCCCATACAATATTTATCAAATTAACACACAAATACATAATTTCATTCAATTCTTCCATCTCCCCCCATTCTTTATCATGGTCAGCCCTAGGGTTAGGAAATTTCTATGGTTTTTCTTTCAATTGACGTCAAAATTCTACTTCATCTAACATTTATCCTCTGCCAATTAGTCAATTTACATCAAAACACCCACACCTATTTCCCCATTCTTTTTCTCAAGAACCTTATAATTGGAAATTTAGGGATTTGTTCTCCAATCATAAAAGACATGTTAAAAATATAAATAAATGGAAGTTTAGTCCTTTACCTTAGACATTTTAACTCAATTTATGAGTTCTTACTAGTTATCCACCAATTTCCTCTTTCTTCTCCAAGAATCCAAGCTTTCTCTTCTTTTTCCATTCTCAAATTGGTTCCCCCACCAATTCCCTCTTTAATCTTTTTTTCTCCATCAATGATCATTCATATACACACTCCAATTCTTATACTTGAAATATCAATCCATTTATTTGGAAAGAAAAGAACAAAAACATCTCCTTTTTCTTACAGCTGATGCCGACCATTTAAAGGAGAAAGGGAAGGAATTTTTTGACTTAATTATGGAAATGCCATTAATAAGTCCATGTGTTATTTTCTATATTTTTGTTTGATCATCGACACTCTCGTAAGGCCTTCCTAAACTTCGATTGATCTGCAATTTTAACCTAACATATAACAATATGTCAGAAGACTCCTTGTAAAGTCTTAGCTTGATATAACAATCGGACTAAGAGTTATGATTGATATCGTAAAACTAAATAGTAGATAATTTTACGTAAAAATGAATTTGTGTACTATTTTATTTACTTAAATCGTCAAGATTTTCAAAATGATTCATTAGAGACTTTCATATTTATTCATAATATATATATATATATATATATATATATATATATATATATATATATATATCCCCTCATGTTTCCTCCCTTTCAATTAAAAACTATGTGATTTTATTATGAGCTTATACCAACAATTATTTTTATTTTCATATAAAATCATATATTAATTTATTTTTAATTCTCTTATATTTTTCTAAATATGTTAACCCTAATTTTATGAAAATTCTTTCTTTAAAATAATTATTTTACCCGGTGAAGATGTAATTAGTAAAAATTAGTCCTAGAGTGTGTTTGACATTGTGGTAGCTTTTATGGTTATGGTTTGAAAAAAATTATTTTATAAAAAAAAACTTTTAGTTGAGGTTGGTTTGAGAAAAGATATGTTTGGTTAAACCGTGTTTGAAATTGAGGTTGAACAAAAGTAGTTTAATGTATTTGGTTAAAAATGTTTTTCAAATTGAGGTTATAAAATAATTAAAAAAGACATATATTAATATTGATGGTTTTAATTGAAATATTGTAGATTTAACTACTATTATTACATCATGAAATAAACAATACTTTATATAAAGTATTTTTTATTATTCCATTAAACTATATACAATTCCACCACGCGTCTGAAATCCATTCGATAAGGACTTCAGTTTCCATGGCTTCTTGAGTGTGCAACAATATCATGTAAAATATCATTAAGAATAAAATTGGAATTGTGATCAAATTCTGCAAATGCTTCGTCATCATGTGATTTTCTTCTATTGTAATTATGTAGTGCCATTGATGTCACTACAATTTCAACTTAGCTTTTGTATGGATAAGCAGACATGTTTTGTAAAATCCTCCACCTCTATTTCCATACTCGAGAACCACGCTGAGAGATCTCTATATATATAAGGAAAAAAAAAGTTTTATCACATTATGTAGCGATGAGTGTGCATGATTAAAAACTTTTTAGAATTTGTCTGTATGCATGAAAACAAAATATTTTTTTATTTTTGAAAAGAAAAATTAATTTAAAATTTTGAGATTTTATTTTTATTTTTTTATTTTACTAGGTCGAACCCGATCCAATGTATTTTAATTTGGGTCAGACCTAGTCCGACCATGAATAGTAGAGATACTCTCCATTGTTTATGTGAACAGTATAGAGTGAATTATTCACTCTCCATTGCTTATTGTTCACATGCAAAGTAAATAATAGAGAGTGAATTAATTCACTGTTCACTTCATAGAACAGTGGAGAAAGCTTCCATGCAGCAAAAGAAAGAGGCTACCCTGCATGGCGGTCCTAAAAAGTTTTTTAACTAAAATAAAATGATAATGAACAGCTAGTGCGTTTTCCGTGAAGGAGAAAGGAAAACATCTCTTGAAAATCAAATTGAAATTGCTTTTCAAAAAAAACTAAGTTCAAATCTCAATTTCAAGTGGGATCTATAATAATAAAAATATGGTTAATATATAACCAAATATTTATTAACTGTGTTTTACAGTAAACACAGACGCAACGCTACACACACACAATAAAATAGGAGCAAATTTGAAAATGAAATTAGTAAATGGGCTAAGAATTGGGATATTTTTATTTCAGAGGGCTATCGCTTTTTTCAAGGGCTCGTGGATGTTAGGCACCGTTGTCTTCCCCATGGACATTTCTTGCTCAAGAGGAAAGGTAGAGACTAGATAGTGTCAGCGAGTCACTGTTTAGTCGCAATACCCATTCGCTAATCCCAAAAACACAAAGAAAGTCCCGTGATCGTAAATCCATGGAAGACAACACAAGAGCAGCAGCACCACCACCACCTCAGCCACCAAATTTCGATCTCAACGACACCAACAACACCGCCTTGGTCGATGCTTTCTGCGAGATCACCTCTTCTTCCAAACAAGAAGCCCTCTTTTCTTAGAAAGTCACCAATGGGATCTAGACTCCCGCTGTCTCTACCTTCCTCGACAACGACTCCACCCCTCCTCTCGTAACTGCAATCCCTCCTCTTCCTTCTCACCCCGTTAACTCTGCCTCTCCTCTCCTTCCCCGTCCCCTCCGCAGTCTCACTCCCCCAATTACTCTCCCTCCCAGTCTCCGTCTCGCTCTCGCTCTCCTTCTCCCATCCCGTCTCGAGCTCCCTACCGGCTAAGATCGAGGGGTAAGAAGCCCAGCGCCAATCGGACACGTGGCGGAGTCCGAACGCTTGCTGATCTTAATCGGACCCCTAATGCTGGGTCCGACAGTGATGAAGATGACGAGCCGCAGCAGTATTATACTGGTGGTGAAAAGAGGTGACTTCAATTTATTTATTTTTAAATTTGATTTAACCCTAAGATTTTGGAAGCCAATTATAATTAATTAAGCTGAATTGTTGGGTTAGGGTTAGGGTTAGGGTTAGTTCAGTTATTTTGTTAATCAACCATGATTTATTATTATTGTTGTTGTTGAAAAAAATGTTAACTGGTTATAAATTTTTTGGTTTTCAGTGGAATGCTGGTTCAAGACCCTAGCAAACGTTATGATGTGGATGGAATTTTTGATCAAGCTCGACATTCAGGTGCTGTAGAAAGACCTGCTGATTACCATCAGCCGTCTTCGAGCTCGAGAAGCTTCCCTGGAACGGGGAGGTTACTTTCAGGGGATACAATGGTATCATCTGCTCCTCAACCACCTGCAGCTGTCAATCATGCTGTTACTCTATGGAGGAACGGGTTCACGGTGGATGATGGTCCTTTAAGGAGGTTTGATGATCCTGCTAATGCCTCCTTTTTGGAGGTGATTTTTTAACCATGCTAACTTTCTTTTAAATCATTGTAGTATGCATGAAATGAATGATTCTAGATGGTGTCTAGCCGATACTGATACATGAGGTTTTGAGGAATACTAGTAAATTTAACAAGGTAAAATGTCATTGCAATTGGTGCTGAAGCACAGTAATATATTATTGGAGTGCTAGTTGGATTTGCAAGCTATGTCAGATGAGCAAAATTATACATTTTTTTTTATTATATAAAGCAGTAGATCAAATTATTTGGTTTAAATTTCTCTACCTGCAAGTATTTTTCTTACTTCCGGGGTGATGGTAGTGCTTTATGGTCAAATGCACTTGTGTTGGTTCAGCGATATTTTTTCTGGTTAACAGTAGAATTTAAGTTCGTAGTAAATTCTGCTTTATCTAACTTCCATTGGATGATGCGTGAAGTTTATGCTCATATAATGGAAGGACTTGCAATTCATTTAGTGTTTAACCTCTAATGGAAAACCGCATTTATTAAATGTATCGTGTGCAGAGCATCAAGCGGTCTGAGTGTCCAAAAGAGCTTGAACCATTGGATAGGGGGACTCAAGTGCATCTTGATCTCATGCGGCGAGAGGAAAACTACTCTGTGAGTTCTTCTTTTTCCACTTTATTTTTCCTAATAAAATTTTATTTTCTGCATTTATCTTTTCATCATTGTACCTCCTCCTATTTTTATGCAGGAACCAGAGAAGCCTCTAGTTTCATTCCAAGGTGTGGGAAGAGCTTTAGGTAGCAGCAGTGAGACCACTGTCCCTGCTGCCTCTGAGCCAACCGTTGCTTCTCTCAAGGCTGCTCCAGTCCCAACCCCAGGTCTAGTACTAGATTCTTCATCACCAACAACCTCAATTCAGCTCAGGTTAGCTGATGGCACGCGCATGGTTTCTCGCTTCAACTTAAACCATTCTATCAGAGACATACGTGCCTTCATTGAGGCATCAAGGCCAGGTGGGGCAAGCAATTATCAACTACAGACAATGGGATTCCCTCCAAAACAGCTCACCGATCCGGATCAGACGATTGAGGAGGCTGGCATAGCTAGCTCTGTTGTCATCCAGAAATTCTAACTGGGTTGCTGGTGGACTTTTCTTCCTCTTGATTGGATTCATGACACTTACATTAAATGCGTTTATTTACAAATGTTATGGAATTTGTTTATACAGTAGAAGTTTAATTTGTTTTCAGGCCTATTCGCATAAGAATGAGGATTGGGTCCTTCTGTTGTTATTCCTAGGCTGCTTTTGCACGGACCTTATAATGATCGATTATCTTTTATTCACCCAAGGCAGTGGATTGCACATGCCGCATAAGAGATGCAAATTGATAAAAACCAAAGAGGTGGTGTTTCATAGCATTCATACCATCACTAGCTGATGTGATATATGATCTGTCTCCAGTCAAATATTTTTATTTTTTATAAAAAATTATTTATGTAGATTTTTTTAATGTATTTTCGTAGTTTAAACACTATAACAAATTAAAAAGTTATATACACATGTAATTAAATAAATAAAAAATTATGTGTATTAATAAATCAATAAAAAATTATTAATGATACCTAAGATAAAATTTGAAAAATCAAGAGATATGTAAATCATGATATTGAATCTTGAAAAATAAAATATTAAATTGTTAGAGAAAATAAATAACATGTAAAGCTATATATATTAAAAATATCATCTAAAAATAAATATTTTTATTTTTAAAAATATAATTTATCTATATAAAAGAAAAAAAACAAGATCATAGATGAATCAAAAAAACCACTCAAAAAATTAAATACATAACAAAAAAAATTAATATTTTTGAAAAGAAGCCTTGAAAAAAATAAAAGGAAGTTGTCTATTTTTTTTTTTAACCGGTCATGTCACTTTATTTCTTTTCAATTGTATTCTTTAAAGCTATATTTCCATGATAACTATATTTCCATGGCAACCATAGTTATCAAACCCGATCTGGGGGTTGACCCGACCTAAGTTACATGGGTTGACTTGAGTCAATTCGAATTTAAAAAAAAAATATTTAAGGTTTTAATATCTTATATGAAAAAATTAAGAAACAATTCATGTGAATATAGACTATACATGTTGTAAATAATTAAGTTTAAAAGATTATTTCAAAAGGTTTTTTATTCCACATTAAAAATATATTATCTTATTCTTTTAAGTTGAAGTATTTAAATAAAAAAGGTTTATGATCTTACATTGAAAAAACATAATTTTTTTCTTGTGAACAAAGAGCATATATATTAAAAGATTTCAAATCTCACGTTGAAAAAATAAAACATTCTTATAATATTTATATAGTGAACTTTGAAATGAGTTAGTAACCAACTAAAAATATGAAAAAGAAGGGGTCTCTGGGCAGGAGAAAAAACACATTTGAAAAAAAAAAGTCTCTACCAAGTTTTGCCAGGTCAGTTGAGTTTCGGGTTGACCTGGTGGGTCGACTGGTTTAGTTTGAGCCAATTGCAAGCTTGAATGTTGAATGAAATAGACCTAACCAAGGCCTCAGGTCATCGGGAAAGATTATAAAAAAATATTTGAGATTTTAATTTTTTTTATGAAAAAATTAAGAAACAATCCATGTGGATATAGGCTATTATACATGTTGTAAATCATTAAGTTTAAAAGATTATTTCAAAAAAAATTTTATCTCACATTGAAAAGATACTATTTTATTCTTCTAAATTGAAGTATTTAAACAAAAAAAAGTTTATTATCCCACATTGAAAAAGTATATATATTTTTTAACATAAAGTTTATATTCTAAAGGGCTTCAAATCTCACATTGAAAAACAAAAATATTCTTCTAGTATTTATATAGTGAACTTTGAAATGAGTTAGTAACAAACTGAAAAATATATAAAAAAAGGGTCTCTGGGTAAGAGAAAAAAACATTTGAAAAAAAAATCTCTATCAAGTTTTGTCGGGTCACCCGTGTTTCGAGTCGGGTCGACTGGTTTACTCCGGGCCAATTACAGGATCAAAAATTGAATGAAACAGACCCAACCAAGACCCCAGGTCACCCCGGTCCTGAGTTGACCAGCCGGGTCAACCGGGTCTGATAATTATGATGGCAATCATGCCTGTCAGACCCATGGTATTGGGTCCGACATGGTAGCCATACCTAATAACTTTGGGTCCGACCGTTGTTTCAGACCCAAGAAGTCTTGGGATTGGCGGCTCTTGGGTCTGGGATTGACGTTTGACCCAAGAGCCCTAAATCTGGCGGATATGTCAAACCCATGAAACTTGGGTTAGGTGGTCTTACCTTGATCTAACACGCCCCAGCAGCTTTTGGAATAAAAAAAGAAAAAACAACGCCTTTCATGCTCCTCTGAACATCTACAATGTGGTTCACAGTACAAACACTCTATAAGTCTATTTACATAGTACCAACATAGTAATTTTCTCACGCGTTTTAAAGTATAATATAATATGTTTGCAATTCTTCATCATTTTTTTAATTAAATAAACGACTTGGACTAGTAAACAATCAATACGTATAGATTAACAGCTACAAATTGCTCCACAAAAAATGAAAAGCCTATGTACATGGAATAAAAGAAAAACTAGGTTAATTTTTGCCACATATTAATTAAAGAAAGGGTATTGTTTTTAGGGATGGCAAT
The DNA here is from genome assembly GCA_015852605.2 of Populus deltoides. Taxonomy (NCBI): domain Eukaryota; kingdom Viridiplantae; phylum Streptophyta; class Magnoliopsida; order Malpighiales; family Salicaceae; genus Populus; species Populus deltoides. Next base: position 22,559,447 of record CM027571.2, on the reverse strand, counting down.
GTAACGGATTGAATATCTTTCCATCCCATTTTTTTCGAGTTCAAGATTGGATTCAAGATGGTCCGAGTTGGTACTTACAATATAATATTTAAGGGTTAATATGTAAGTTCATATAAATATTAAATTTACATTTTTTTCTCATTTTTCTTTAAATATAAATAATCGAAGTCAATCAAACTAAAAACTTATTTTAAAACATTAGTTATTTATAAAATATAATCAAATGTAAGTATATGTAAGTATATTTTGGTTTCATGAGTTGGTAGCATATTTCTCCATCCTTTTTCTTTTATGAATAGAAAGAAAAGGCGCTCCATATTTGGTTTCACCCTAATGGATTTTAGTATGCATCTATCGTGATGGATGATTTTGACTTCAATGTTGTTTCTTCATTTCAATTCCTCATGGTATATTTAATTTATATCTCCATTCTTATATATAGAAAAATAAAAATTCTCAAAATGTAAGGTAAAACTTTTTTTATCATATGAGTTAAGCAATGGCCTAAAGGACAACTATATATTTGGTGATGATGATTGTGATGGAACAAAAAAAATTAAATATGAGACATTTGGACGAGGCCTAAAACGGCTTATCATTGTATTTTTCTGGGCTGAGTCTAAATCACTAAAGACTTTCTCCAAAAAAAAATTAAAAAGTACACATGCAAGAGCTGATTTGGACACATAAATGCACTTTCCCTCCTAAGAATGCATAATATAGCATAATCAAATCACAAAAATAATTAGATCTAACAACTTAGAAAAGAGATAGGAAGATCTAATGGTGGAAGAAAGAAGATGAGAATAGGTAGTCATGAAATTCTGAGAGCGAGAGAAAGAGAGAAAAAAGAACAAGAAAGATATATAGAAAGGACAATGGAGACATTTTAGAGCTTCAATGACGAGACCCCTAGTGCCATAAAAAAATCCCGATGATACGAATTTATAAACATAAAAAGGCTATTGATAGAGCCATAGTGGGTCGCATGCGCTGTTTAAAGGTAATGGGTGACCCACTCGTCTAGTGTATACAATAAACACGTTAGTCAAATGATATTAACCATTTGGGCCAACCTAAATGGCCAGATTCATCTCTCTCTCTCTCTCTCTCTAACTCTTATATTTTTCTTCTTACACTTTCTTTTTCACGCAGTTACTCTTTTAAGTACACACCTTAAATGTATCTAGTTTCATAAAGCCAAAATGCACCTCCTATTATGCCTACCACACTACTCTTTCCACTAATGGTCACCCCTTAACCTAACTACTTCGCCAACTCTCAACCTACTACTTTATCTAGCTAATAACTATCTCTCTCAAATTATCCTAGACTAATGACTCCACCAATAAAAAAAGACACCATAACAATGACGAACACCAATTTCTCCACCAATGGCACACAATCTTTTCTCCACGAGGTATGTCAACATGACTAGGTCTATAAATGCCTTTTAGGTCATAAATAAATTAAAAAAGAGATAAATACTAGACCAAACTCTATACATGACTTAACTAGACACAAGATCATGTTCACACAATCTCTCTTCACACGCATCACCCTCCTCCTACATTTACTAACCTAAGAATTAGAGAGTCCCCTATCCTAACAGGGGACTTATATTGCGGGAAACAAAGACCAATTACTAACATAAGATGCAACCGTGGAAAGTCAAAACTCAATCTAAAGCTTTCCACAACTTCATCATTTGGCAATATAACATATAATTAGTATATAAATTCACAAGTAATACTACAAAATGAGTTAGAATTACATGGCAATCAAATTGTCGTCACTACTTCAACCTATAAAAAAATGTTTTCTTTATATCCCCATCACATGTTTTTATATATTTTGTCATTAACATAGCAATATTACTTGATAAATCACCAATGTTTTGATTTTTAGGATGGAAAAAACTTAAAGTTGATAAGAAGCTTCAAAAGGTGATTGGCATGGGAAAAATCAAGTAGCATAACTAGGCTCACGGAAGAAGAAAAGGAGAAAGAGAGAAAAAAAAAGAATGAGAAAGAATGAGAGTTGAACAAGGCTTGATCGAATAGAACTAACTCAACCAAAAATGAAGAGAAGAGAAGATTAAAAGGAAAAGAAAAAAAGAGAAAAGGAAAGGAAAGGCCCAACTAGAGAATAGAAGAGGAAGAGAAAGAAAAAAAAAAGAAAAAAAGAAAAGGAAGGGAAAGGCCTATTTGGCTACTAGTCAGGCTAATAGCTCAATTAGTTAGTAGTTCTACTAATAACCCAATTGAGAAACAAAAGAAAAAAAAAGGCTAGTTGAACAACTTGTTAGGTCAAATGGCCTATCCAGACAAGAAAGGGGAAAAAAGGAAAGCAAGTGTGGATAGAAGGAGAAAAGAAAAACAAATCGTGAGAGCTACATCGGTGACTTTTCATCGACGAGCATCGATTTAGAAAATTACCCACACTTTGATGAAGCAAACCAGAATAAAAAGATACTAATCAAACAATGGGAGAAGGCTCGGGCATTGTTTAAAGACGACGAGGTTAAGTATTCACTAACACATGTATTATATAATTTTTTTTATTTGTTTTGATCTAATCCTTGATTTCTTCACCAACTCCTAATTCAATCCCTAAAGATAACCTAACCAAGCCCAATAAAAACCCAACAAAAAAAAAGAAGAAAAGAAAGATAAAAATTGTTAAACTATAGAGTCAACAACCCTGACCTAATCAAACCCACCAAAACACATAAGGGAGAAGAAGAAAAAAAAGAGAGAAAGAAAGTGACAAGGTGGCCAACCCAAACCAACAAGTGACTTGAGGTTTAAGGCATGCTCAATATACTACCACCATCATGAATTTTTCATTTTTTAGGTTATCATTTTGGGTACATGCCTAATTCCTTGTTTTACATGTTGTTAGTAGAAAATGGACAAAAAACCACACATATTCTTTTACATTTTTCTTTCTCCTTCTCTTATACACCATTTCCCTCCCATGCTTCACTAATTTAGACGTTGAAAGCTTCTCTATTCCGCACATGAAACTTGTTTTGCAAGAGAATATGGATTATCAATCCAAGCTTAACAAAATAAAAATAAAAATTAAGCCTGTTAAATAGCCATGGAAAGGCTTAGATTCATTTAAGGCATTTCTAACTTCAAAATGATCATGAGAAGTTGATTCCAAAAAGAATTATTTTTGTGTTTTAAAAGTATTTTTGAAAAAATTAATATTTATTTTTGTTTTAAATTAATATTTTTTGATGTTTTTAGATCATTTTAATATCTTTGATATCAAAAATAATTTTTTAAAATAAATTAAAAATATTATTTTGATACATTTCCGAGTGAAAAAACACTTTGAAAAGCAACATAATCATACTCCCAAACTCGCTTGGGAGATGTGAAATCATGACATGTACCGAGCAAAACTATAGCAACTTATTGTTTATTTTTGTGTTTTAAAAATAGATTTTTAAAAATAGATTTTTAAATTTTAAATTAATTTTTTTATTTGTTTTTAGATTGTTTTGATGTCTTGATGTTAAAAATAAATTTTAAAAAAATAAAAAAAATATAATTTTAATATATTTTTTTAAAAAACCATTATTACAGTAAAGAAACTCTAAAACAGAATAATAATGTAGATGCAGAATTGACGATTCAAAAGCGTTCGATAATTTTGTTTTCTTTTTATAACTTCAAATTGAATGACAAAAATCATGAATCATAACATGGGAAGATAAATGTAAAGTTGGATATGATGTTATCTTATTTATACTCGATTACTAATCAAGACATTTAACCTCTGGTTTTGGATTTTAATTTAATTATAATTAATTTAATTGAGTTTTAAACAGGATATAAATTGATCTAGTGAATTAATTAGATTTTAATTGTATTAATTTTAACTTAGTTTAATATAAAATCTAGAGGTGAGCAGCAAAAATGAGAAAACCAGAAAAAAATAATTGAAAAAATTAAACTGTGAAAAAAACCGATTGAAATTTTGAAAAAACCGGCCGATTCGGTTTTATAAGCTTAAAACCGAATCGAACCAAATTCAAATCGAAAAAAACAGAGCCAAACCGGCAAAAAATTGAGCCAAAACCAAAAAACCAAGCCAAACCGGAGAAAACTGAGCCAAACCAAAAAACCAAGCCAAACAGGTTTAAACCGGTTTATGTCCTAAAAAACCGAACCAAATCAAAACTAGTCAGTTTAAACCAGTTTGGATTTTTTTTTAATTTTAGTTTGATTATTTTTTTGACAAAAATTAAACTGAAAAAAAAATGATCACCTCTAATAAAACCTGAACCAATTCAAATATAAAATCATTGGGTCATTATATTTTGTTTGCCAAGCGGGTTCGGGTTAAATATCACTGTAATAAACTGTCGCGGGATATTACAGCAGCCTAATCTTGTAAACATGTAGAGCACGGAAAATATTTTTAATACTGTATTTGTCCTGTATACCATGCATGCATGTACATAATTAAAAAAAAAAAAAAAGAAGAAGCAGAAAAAGGCTGATGATGATGATGATGATGATGATGATGATGTGTCCTCCACCTAGTTTCTTCTTACAAACAAAATCCATCTCCATCTCTATCTTAACTAGTTCCTTTCTCTCTCTGTACTCACTGCCCCCCATTTCACGGCTCCTGCCCTGTCCTAGGGTTTCTTTGCCTTCCACTTCTCTGTCAACAAACCTTAACCCCTTACAAAACCTTTCTTAATCCGTACACATTTAACAAAAAATAGAAAAAAATCAGTACTTGACTACCGACTAAAAAACCAAGCAATTCATGGCCAAAACCAAACCTGGCAAAAAAGACCTTGATTCCTACACTATCAAAGGCACCAACAAAGTTGTTAGACGTAAGCATTTACCTTGTTAAACCCATAATTTCCAGCTACAAATTTCTTCTCTGTTTTTTTTTTTTACTATCAAACTAGAAACCCATCGATTTCTTTGGTTAAAGTTTCAGCCTTTAAGACCCTGATTGCCAAAATGTCTCCTTTTTCTTTCAATTTTATATACCTATTGTTTTGTTTTTCATTTATTTTCTAATTTTAACGAAACCCAAATGCCTTATCTTTTTCATCCTTTCGTTTTTGTTGGGGGTTCTGATTTTGGGTGGATTCATGCTTGTTATTGCAGCTGGTGATTGTGTGTTGATGCGCCCATCGGACACCGATAAGCTTCCATACGTGGCACTTGTAGAGAAAATCGAGGCAGATCATAGAAACAACGTTAAAGTTCGTGTACGGTGGTACTACCGGCCGGAGGAATCCATTGGGGGACGCCGTCAATTCCACGGAGCCAAAGAGTTATTCTTGTCAGACCACCATGATATGCAAAGTGCACACACAATCGAAGGCAAGTGCACAGTGCACTCCTTCAAGAACTATAGTAAGCTTGAGAATGTTGGAGCTGAGGATTACTTTTGTAGGTTCGAGTACAAGGCTTCCACCGGTGGGTTCACTCCTGATCGTGTAGCTGTGTGAGTTTTGTTCTCTTGATGTAATTTTGAGTTGATTTTTTTGGGGTTTAGTGTTGAATTGAATGGCCTTTTGAATTGGTGTCTTTGAAGGTACTGTAAGTGCGAGATGCCATACAATCCAGACGATCTCATGGTGCAATGCGAGGGATGCAAAGATTGGTAATTTGCTGATACCACACTCATTTTTGTAATTCTATGCTTTGTAACTGCGAGATTAGTTCCATTTTATCTCATCTAATCTTCGAAATTGTTCGAGCTACTTTTGTCAGAACCAATGTGACAGGTGTTGTTTTCATTCGAATGAATTGTTGTAGCTTCATGATTAGTACTTACGATGACTTTTCCCTTTGTTTTATTCTTCTAAAACTTCAAGAAAAACTATGGTGTGAGAGATAGGGATCCTTTTCGAGAATGCATAGCCATTTTTCATTGCTTGTAAGATTAAGTGGCCTACTGTAAACTCTGTTTTATGTTGGGCAGACATGTTAACTTCATGAGAGCTTAATAGGGATCAGCAAAGGATATAGAGCATTACATGAAAAGTAGCATCTGTGAGATTTATCTAGTTTTATCAAGTTGCATAAGGTCATTTCTTCTTGTTAATATATCTAGTGGTGGCTTCCCTTGAATAGAAGTTGTACCTTGTATCTTGTATAGAAAGTTTACTTCCTAGCAGAAATTCTTTTATGGAACTAAAAACACTTAATTTTAACACACTGCAGGCTTTATTTAGCCATTTTAGGCTGTAGATTATTTGTTCTCACGCATGTTACTACTTATATGGAGCTCTGTGTCAGATCCTCGTTGTCAATTACAAAAAACCCTAGCAGTGTTGAATCTCTTAAACAGAATTTTTGATTGAAATACTGTTCTGAAACGCAGAAATCTGTTAGTATAGGACTTTTGTGTGCAGTAACAAATGCTGAGGATGAACTATTTGGACATCAAATTAGTTATTTTTTTAATTTCTGTTTTGTTCCCTTCTGTCTAGTGGATATCTCATTTATCACTCCCCCCAAACTTGAATATGCTTGATTTCTGAAGTTCTTAGTGGCTGAACATGGTAGGTGAAGCATTAAGTATTAACAATTGAAGAAATGAAAGATGCTTAAAGTAAGAAAAGGATCCTCTCAAAGACAAGGTTAATACATTTCCTAGTTCTGAAGGGTGAAAGAAAAAATTCCAGTTTACTGCAGTTAGTATTCTGTCGCTTGTTGAAATCATTCATTGAATAATTTGCATATCTAAATTTGCTACAAATTTCATTCTTCCATTTAAGGACCATGTTAGAACTATAAAGCTAAGATGGCTTGAGGAATTTGAAATTGGCACCAATTACCATTGCCTTTTCTTTTGCAAAATAGTACAAATCAAGGTTGAATGGCTCCTTATAGATAAGGAAAAAGGGGGGTTGGGTGGGGGAAGAAAGAAACCAAAGAACATGTGGTATACACTGTGCTATCAACATCTAAATGAAGCATGGAATTGAGCTGTCTATGGAGAGCATAAAGCGTGGTTTTTAACATTCTTTTCAACAATCAGTGATTAAAGAATGTAGCAGGCAAGGTTGAGGTGCAATTAGGAAACTGATGTTATACAGGAGGTGATTTCAAAATTGGAAAATTGTAAAATTTACATCTTAAACATGCTATAATGAGGTTTGAGAGATAGTTTGGACAAGAAGATACTCTTTCGGCATAGGTGCAATGCTATTGATGAAATTCATGAATATCTTATTTCATAGCATCATCAAAAGATGATGATTGAATAGATTCACTGGATTTCTTTTTATCAAGTTCGCATCATCAAATCTGGTTGATTCGTAGATAGCATGATACAATAAAAGGAACTCTTTTTCTTTCTTTCTTTTGGCTATAAGAGCTTTCTTTCCAATTTTATAAAAGAAGTGCTGTATTTATACTATCTATAGAGATGTTCATTTTCCTTTGTTTGCTGTGTATTTGGAAAGGACTGAAAAACTGGAATTGATGGTTGAGAACTTATCTAATTGTTAAAAACAGTATAGATTTGAAGGCAGGCTGGTTTAGAGAGAAAATGAGCACCTTGTATTTTGTTGTTTGATCAGTAGAAGTGAAGAACTCCTACAAATCAAACGATATACTGAACTTAAACAAAATAAATAAGTAATATCTCTAAGAAATCCATCTCATTAAGCATTCTGTATGTCTGCAATGTGTAGTGTTTCTCAAATATCCTTCAAAGAGGCTAGAGATGAATCTTCTCTTTTAAATGCACTTTTCTGGTGGTCCTTCATTATTTGACTAATATTGCTACATGATACAACCTTTTCTTTCATATGCAAAACCCACCCTCTCCAAACTCCAAGTCTACTAACTTAACCATGAGCATAGGAATTTCCATAGCTCATTGTGCAAAACCCCTAAAGCCAACCCAATGTAATAGTAGATTGACATTTTAGGGTGTCTGTTGCACAGAAAAAAAAAGATTTCATGCTAGGATTTTCCAAAAAGCCTGCATACCCAAAACGAGGGGGGGAACAAAAGCTTTGGGAGGAGATATGGGCCTCTATATTGTTTTACAAATTAAATTAGGCATTGGATAGGATGCCTAAGAGGATTTGATGCTGAAGTTGCCACTTTAGCTGGTTTGTATCTAGCTCCATTATCCTTCTGTTCTTTGGTCTTAACGGTATAAACCAGTTTGGAAAAGGTTGTGGAAAGGCTCAAAATGCTAATCCTGTGCTATCATAGGATAAACAACCACTTTCTATTAAATGCAATTTTTAATGATGTCCAAGCCGGAGCTAATCAAGATAATTTTTTATTGTAGTCATCTCTGAAAGTTCATGAATGGTTTGCTCTGTAAGAAGAGAGAATATCTATCTTGTTTAGAAGTACAATTTTTGTTGGTATTCAACTGCTTGTTGATATTCTGTATTTTATGTACTAAGCATGATTTATGCTCCATGTCGTTGCTCTCTTGTAATTCAAGGGTTATGCAATAACAACACAAAAGCGTTTGTTTCGTGATCATTGATTACTGATCTGCTGCAGGTTTCATCCATCTTGTATGGGTATGACAATTGAAGAAGCCAAAAAATTGGATCACTTTCTATGCTCTGACTGCTCATCTGAAGATGATGCGAAAAGATCTATGAATGTATTCCTAGTATCTCCGTCCCTTGAAGCTAAGGTAAGAAGGTACTGCAGTTGTTTCAAATCATTAAGGAAACTAGAATCAGTTTAGCTATACAGTGTGGTAACATCTTTTACTGCAATTTGTGTGCATCACTACGAAAAATAACATTGTCTGGTTTCTCAAGCTGGCTTTATTCCAAGTTAGATGTTGATAAATTACCACTATATCTCTAAGATGTTAGTAGGAAATGGGCTGGCATTATTTAAGGCCATGTTAATTATAGGATTCTAATTGTATGCTAATTATATAGTTGTATATTTGGTTATATTTAGCTAGGTTGGAGCTGGAAATCAGTCTTGTAATTAGGGGTGTATTATTCTATTTGGTTCTATATAATGGAAGGAACTATCTATTGAGAGGCATTAAGACAAAACCCATTGTTTCTATCATGGTATCAGAGCCTAAACGTTCAAATTAGGGTTGTCTCATTCTATAGTTACTATCAAGGGTTAGAATTGTTGAGTGTTTGCTAGGAGGGTGGTTTGGGATCATTCCATTGATCTCTTGCTGTCGGCAAATTTTGTAGCTCTTTTTAGTTGTCAGCGCAATCTTTGAAGGTGTTGTTGCCGATATTTGGTGTCAAAGTGGCTTGGGTTTTTTCGGGTTGTCATCTACCAAGTTTGAACTTAATTTTATTCTAGTGATTTGTTGTTGTTTTGGTGATTTGGGATTTTATTCTGGTGATTTGTTGTTGTTTTGGTGATTTGGGCTTGCTAACTTGCTATTTAATTACTAGACTTTGGACTTATTATTTTTTGGTATCATGACAACTAGTAATTCAAAGTCCTTTGGGGTGAAATTTACGGGCAATAATTATTCTGTCTAGGAATTCCAATTTCTTTTATATTTGTTATGGGGAAAGAGTTGTGAGGCCATATAGATGAAAGTGATCCGACTCCTATGTTTCTATCATGGTATCAGACCACTCGTCATGTTTTATTTGAAAATCAACATTTCTTTTCCGCTCATGTTGCGTCCATGCCTAAGATACCTGTTCTTCCATACTTTGACGACTTGCCTTCTACTCCTGAATGGTTCAAGCCTGGATTTGTGTATGAATGACGATGCCCAACTTTGCCTCTTCTTGAGCCCGACTTGCCACTTGAGCCTGTTCAGATGATGCCTTTCGTGACTGAGCTGGATTTTGGCCCTATTTCTCGGCATTCTATGATTCTCTCGCCCTCCTGATTGATATGGATTTTCCCTTACATCCTTTCATTTACTTTGTCATTTATTCCAATTCCTACATGTTATTTTGAGGCAGTTAAGTATTAATGTTGGTGGGAGGCCATGATAGACGAGCGTTCACGCTCTTAATGATAATCATACCTAGGATGATGTTCCTTGCTCAGTGACTGTTAAAGCTATTGGTTGTAAGTGAGTTTACTCAATCAAACTCCATTCTGATGGGACTTTAGATCGATATAAAGCATGATTGGTTGCTCTTGCTGCTTCAGAAGGTTGGCCGCTTCATCAAATGGATGTCAAAAACGCTTTTCTCCATGGTGATCTCAAAAAGGAAGTTTACATGACACTACCTCCTAGTGTGATCTCCAATTCTTCCTTGGATGTCTGAAAGTTGAAGCACTCTTTATATGGACTGAAATAGGCTCTTTAAGCCTAGTTTGACAAATTTCGAGCCACCTTTCTTCAGTTTTCTTTTCAGCAAAGCAAGTGTTGTAACCCAATTTTGACCCACTTATTTTTAACTTAATTTTAAGGAGGGTAAATCTTGAAAATTAAAAGACCAAGGGTTTGAATGCAAGGATTCAGAAACTTCAAGAACAAATTGGAAATAACCATTTCCAGCCCCAAAACAACGCCGTTTCAATCAGGCGCTGTTCGTCATCTTCATCTTGAAAGCACCGAACGCCCGCCTGCAAAGAAGAAAACAAAAGTGTGAAGCACTAGCATCCTAGTCCTGTCAAAATACAGAAAAGCAGTCGTTATCTTCATGATAATCACAACCCAGCGAGATAAGGATTAGGCTTCACATCTGAGTCCTAGCAGGATCCGTCTCCCTCAACCGTGCTTATCAGGAGGAGAGACGTTAGGCTGAGGGAGAGGAGGATTGGTCCTTATAAATACCTAGCAGTTGACAAAGAAAGGGGGAGGGGGGGAGAACACTGGAAACAAAAGCACATAACAGAGGGTCACAAGAGGCCAGGAACGAAGAAACAAACCCAGAGAACAGAGGGGGAGAGAAAAAGAGAGTAGCATACATAGAGATGAGAGCCTAGCTATTGTCTTAGTCCCTGCAGAAAAAGAGCAACTCGGAATCAATCAAAAACTCAGAGGAAACTGGCAGACCCATTACCTTCTTAGTTTGTTCATCTCAAGAACTGAGAAAACAAAATAAGAGAACAGTGAGCATAAAGAAAGGAAAACGTAAGCAGAAAACATAGAGAACAACATCAACTTCATTGTTGTCATCATCGCCTCCAGCAGATCAGTTTCTGCTCCAAGTCATTAGCAACAAACGAAATAAGGCCAGAAGAACACAAGGAAGAGTGGAAAGGGTGCCCTGCCAAAGCGTGGTTCAATTACACAGAAAAAGCTTTGCCATCGTCTTCGTCGCTTCTGGCCAACCAGGTAAGCCGCTCTCTCTGCCTTCCGCTTAGTTTCAATTAATTAGTAGCACACTGTGCAAGTAAATGTTAATTCACTTGCACAATGTAGCAACACGCGTGGATTATTCTACGCGTGTTGCTTTGCGGCCAAGTCAACGGCTTGGGCGATGTGCCGGCCGGTCAAGTCAAGCCCAGCCCATATGGGCTAAGCTGGGCCCAACCCTAAAAAAAAAAAATTGTGTATGCGTAAAAAATAAATTTATTTTTTTATTGTTTATTCACTGACGCTAGAGTTAGGAATAAAAAATACTGATTTAAATTTATTTTGTTTTTTAGAGCTACGTGATATTTACCAACGCCAGAGTTGGAAGTATCTGTAGTTGAATATTAATTGGCGCTAGAGTCAGGAATATTACACGCAAATCATCATAGCATAAACCAACAAAATGTTAGTAATTTATGACAAAACCAGCAATGCAGTCTGCCTCAGGCAGGACGTTTAAGGGGTGATAGTATCTTCCCTTTTGCGTAACCAGTCCCGTATCATAGAATCTCTGTTGACCAGTTAGGGTTCCTAGTGATCATAATACTAGGTAGCGACTCTTTAAACTAGACCTTTTCCCCTAAAAGAACAAGATGCCAAATATTTGTTCTTTTTCTATATCGAGATATTATTTTTAATTGGTCGCTGCGATGTCCGGGTGTGACAGCAAGTATGACTCTTCCTTGTTTCATTGCAAGACATCTATGGGTATTGTTCTTCTCCTTATCTATGTTGATGATATTGTTATTACTGGGACAAATTCCATCTTGATTACCCGTCTCCAGCAGAATCTTCAGGCCTCATTTCATATGATGAATCTTGGTTCGCTTATATACTTCTTGGGGTTGGAGCTTCACATTGGTATATTCTTGAATCAACATAAATATACGTAGGATTTGATTACTTTGGCAGGTCTTGAGGATACCTCCTCCGTGGATACTTTTTTGGAGGTTAACGTGAAATATTGTTATGAGGAAGGCGACCTCCTTCCGAATCTTACTGTGTTTTGTCAACTAGTTGGGAGCTTGAATTATTTGATGATCACATGACTTGCTATCTCTTTTGCGGTTCAGCAGCTTAGATAGTTTGTACAATCTCTGCGTCATCTACATTTAGCTCTTGTTTGTTGTATCATTCGATATCTTAGAGGCTCACCTAGCCGTGGATTATTCTTTCCTGCCAGTACTCCTCGCCTTGTTGCATTTAGTGATGTTGATTGGGTTGGATGTCTTGATACTCGTTGCTTTGTTACTGGATGGTGCATGTTTCTTAGCAACTCCTTGATCTCCTGGAAGATTAAGTAGGCACACGTCCAAATCCTCTACAAAATCCAAATACCGTGCTATGTTTGCTGCTTGTTCTGAGATTGTTTGGCTACACGGACTGCTAGCTGAGCTTGGCTTCTCCCAGCTCAACCCCACTCCTTTTCATGCAGACAACACTAATGCCATTTAGATTGTGGCCAATCTTGTTTTTCATGAGTGTACGAAGCATATTCAAGTGTACTGCCATTCTATTCGGGAAGCCATGGATACCTAGATCATCACTCTTCCGCATGTTTCCACTGATCTTCATATTGTTGACATCTTTACTAAGGCTATGACCCGACAACGTCATTAATTTCTGGTTGGTAAATTAATGCTTCTTGATCAACCAACATCAATTTAAGAGGGGATGTCAATAGGGTATGGGCTGACATTATTTAAGGCTATATTAGTTGTATGATTCTAATTGTATGCTAATTATATATTTGTGTATATGGTTTCCATATTTAGCTAGGTTAGAGTTGGAAATCAGCCTTGTAATTAGGGATATATTATGCTATTTGGTTCTATATAATGGAAGGAACTCTCTATTGAGAGGCATTAAGACAAAACTCATTGTTTTAGTCAAGATATAGGATCACCCATACCCTTATTGGCTTGGAGGACATGATGTGAACTTTTGGGGTCTTTGCTCCTTTCTCTCATATAACCAGATAGAAATTGCATAACTTTACTTTTATGGCTACTTTTATGCTAATTGTTACAAAAAATGAATTATTGCTGCACTATCATGTCTTCATGATAGTGTAATGTTTATTCTGTAAAATATCACAGTTCTCTATATCTCTGTCCTGGATTTTATTAATTGTATGGTGAGCGTGTATTGTTCAATTTATGTTTAGTTCTGCCTTCAATCACATGGGCATAGCTATATTAGATTTTAATGCATGTGCAAGATATTTCTCATGAAGTTGGGTATAATCGAAATAACTACGAGCACAATGGTTTGTGGTCAAAATGTACTGGTGAAAGCCCTTCCACACAAGCACACATGAAAGGGAAAAAAAAAAAGAAAAAGAAAAGGAAAAAGAAAAGATTGAGCGTTGTCAAAAAAAAAAAAAAAAAAAAAGTACAGACTTCTGCCTTTTCTGTTTAGCCTATCAAGGGGTGGTAGTTACAGTGTGCTCTCTTTCTAATTCTATAGACATGCCTAAAGCTCTTTACAATTTGATCTTAAAAAGCTGTCCTGGTAATTTGTAAGCATGCGTGTTTGTATTCCTGAAGTTCTTCATGACATGATGTCTTGGCCTTAGGCTGCAGTTCATCTTTCTTAACAAGCTAGAAAAAACAAATGGAGGGAGGAACTGACATGGGGTTAGGTATTGATGATCTCTGATTTTTGTTAAATTGTAACTACCTACTTGAACTAGAAATAATGCATGCTTGATTAATGTTGATCAGCAACCTAGAGATTGGACAACGGATTTTAATAACCGAGTGCATATAGGTTTCTCTGCATTTTTCTAGAATTCTGATTAATGAAAAGGAAGTTCTTTGAAGGAAAAATGATTTTCGCTATTTTAAAAATCATAGTTTGACGAAGATTCTGCATGGGATGGATTATTTCAAACAATGGAACTATTGCACAACTATCACTGAAAAGCTGTCAACCAATAGATGTGTAAAGGCTGTAAGAATGTGACTTCTTAAAGTTCAGGTGAAAAGGAAAGGAAAATATGTAATTGGAAACAATTTTAATTTGCTGAATGTCTTTGATCGTAGCAATTGTTTCACTGGTTGTCTTTGGTCGCCCGCAAAAAGTAATTAGCTGAATCTGCTTTATTATTCTCAATTTTTTTCTGATGTGGTTGTCTTTTACTCTTGTGCTAGGTGGAGACAAAACGTAGGAAGAGGTGACTGAAGTTGTGGTGCTTAACAAAGGGTTAGTAAACGTTCTTGCATTAGCTCCACCATCGTTGTCGTCCTTGTTGTTATGCTATGGAATTGTTGTGCTTGCACAAACTAGAGGCTTTCTATTAATTATCGTATTCAAGTGTCTGTATGTGTGAATGAGCTTCGGAGATGATTTTGTGATCATTGATGTCCTTGCGAGTCTCCACCCAAAAAAAAAGGTGCTGCGTCTTAAGGACCGAGCACGACAGTGAACTGAGAATTTAGAGAACATTTAGGTGTTCTTGTGATTTTCTGCAACTCTTGTCATGATAGCATTGTTGTTCTTTGTTCCTTTCCTTTTATTAGTAAAGGGGAGATAAAAATAGATAAGATTGGAGCTGAGCAAGAGCTTTGATGGAATCTCCTCTCTGAAGCAAATCACAAGAGGGTGTACTGTTCTTTTTATAGGTTCTGTAGAGGATTCCATTGTCAAATTTGGAATGATATGTTCCACATACTTCATCTTTGCTGATCTGAAAACATTGAGGTGAAATACCTGTAGCTTTCAACAAGCCAAGGAAAAGGGGGAGAGTTTATATTATCAGCTGGAAAAGTATCCTAAACTATTTATTGGGAAAGCTTACATCTCTGGGAAGTTGGATTCACCAAAGAAATGCGTGCTGCTGTTACCAAAACTTTTATAGAATTTGATGCATAATAATAGTTTCAATCTCATATCAGAAAGAGATATAAAACATTCTGTGTTTTTCCAATAACTAATCTAGAGCTACATTTATTCATTGATATGGTAGGATCTGCAAAAGTGAAAATGCAGAACATGCCTTGAGGTGGCAGTCTTTGGGGAGTGTGGGGTGGAGTTTCCCTGACAAAATAAAATGGACATAGTAGTTAACACAGAGAGAGAGAGAGAGAGAGAGAGACTCACCCCTGCACATCATCCTGGCAGCCTTTAATCACTTTCTAGTTTTGAGGTCAATTCATTTTTTCTGAGTGAATTATAACTTAGTTTCTGTTGTTTATCGAAACAAATTAAGTAATTATTAGAGTATTAAAAAATAATTAAATAGCTCTTTGATTATATTTAATTGAGTAGAATTTTGTTTCCAAAAATACCTTCAATTTTTCCATTTTATTTGCTTTTTTTTAAAAACTTTTATATTTCTTAAAATAAAAAATGAAATTAAATTGGAAGGCACTATAAAATGACGGAAAAAGAATGTGAAAACACAAGAATTAAATATATAGTTTCTAAAATCACAAGGATTAAATAATTAGTTTTGCTAAACTATAGGACTAGATATAATTAACTCATTTTATTTTCATGATTTGATGTGGCATATAGTGCAGGTAAAAACTAGGTTTTCCAAGCCAGGAAACCATAGTTTTTAAACCCGGCATGGTGGCCGGTTTGATTTAAGGCCAGGGTTTCGTGTTTTGACCGGGTCACCGGGTTGGTTGGGTTAATTCTTATTTTTTAAAAAAATTCAAAACGGCGTCGTTTTAGTAAAAAAAAGTTAACGGGTTGTAACCAGATTTTTGACCGGGTTTTGCTAGGTCAACCTATCGGGTCGGCTAGGTTACATCGGATCATAACTTTTCTAGTATAAATTGCGTATCTTTCTAGTATAAATTCTCTTTATAATCATTTTATAAAAACTTTAAAATTAATAATTGTCTCAAAACTTATCATGATAGAATTAAAAAGCTTACTTATACAAATTCTATATTCTAGAACACCACAAGTCTTATTTTTTATAACAAGAAATCTTATTAAAATAAAAATAAACTTTCATACCTGACAATCTTTTAATAATTTTTTTAGAACGTTAGTGAAAAGTGATGCCTGAATAGATCTAAGGTTTGGTTTGCTATGACTTAAGTCTCTAAGCATATTCATCTTCTCATCATAGTTCCTGTTTGCACCTTCTGCAAGTCGAACTAGATGTTCTAAAAGAGTATTTGAAAAAAAAGTATTTGAAAGTGTGATAATAATTGTTTTTTAAAGTGTTTTTTGTTTAGAAATGCATCAAAATAATATATATTTTTTATTTTTAAAAAATTATTTTTGATATCACAATAACAAAACAATTTGAAACTATCAAAAAACTTTTAACAAAAATTTTTTTTTTTTTTATAAAACACGATTTGCACTATGTTCTCAGTACGGTGCCTTAAGTTATTTGAAATTATTGTCAATGTTTACTCCAAACTATCTAACTTCTGTGATTGAGCTCTTTCTGTTACCTCATGAGGCCATATTGTGTTCCAGATGGCTCACAAAATGGGTTGCTACCATTTTTGTCTATCAAAGAGACTGACTGACTTGCTCCATACAAATTGACGTGGTGTCTAGCGTGAATGAAAATTAAGGCTTCTTAAACTTCAAAATTCCAACCTCAATATGTAGAAAAATAAAGAGTAAACTCTGATATCTTTTAAAGAAAAATACCCTATAAGGCTATTTAAATACAAGAAAAACATCCTCATTAGTAAAACCTTAATTAAAATGAAATTGATAATTTAAATAGAAAATAAAATCCAAATACAATTAAGAAAATAACGAAAATTTCAAGTGGTAACGCATGCCTCATCTTATTTTTACAGGAATATGATTTTTAGAATGACTTGAAAAAATATCAATTCAATTAAAATGACTTGAAAAAATGCCTCACATTTCCTTGAATATCACATGATGTAGAGCTTTCTCTGCTATAAATTCTTTCTTGAAAATCCAGACAAACCAAACATGAAGAAACAAACAGAAAAAAAAAAACCCTCTTTTTTTTCCAATTCTTTTCCGAGACTCTTTTCGTTTTTTCCCATGCTCACAATGACCAACTCAACTTTTTTTTATTTTTTTATTTTTTTAATTAAAATGTTTACAGGGTCAAGCACGTTAAAACTTGGTGGACGAGTCAAGTGGGTAACCAGAAAACAAGTTAGGTTTACGTGTCTTCAAATTTGTAAAAATGTTCAATGTTTAAATGTTCAAGCTTGGTGGAAGAGTCAAGTGTTCAAATGTTTAATGTTTAATGATTTAAACATTAAACATTTTCATTATTATCATTTTCAATCCCCTATTTTTAAAAACATTTGTAAAAATATATACATTTTTTTAAATAAAAAATTCTTCAATTCTTTGAAGTTTTGCTATTTTATGAACTTTTTAATCTTTTTAGCGTTTTGCATATTTTCTTTTTATTTCAATATGAGGTAAAAAAACAAAAAGTAAAAAAAGAGAAAATAACATCAAGTGTAAGCCAAAAAAGGAAAAAAAAAGAGAAATGATGAGAAAAAATGGAGCGCCAAAACAAATTAAAATGAGTAAGAAAATAAAGAGTGAAAAAAATAAATAAAAATGCAAAGTATATCTGTATCCAATAATTCAATATTCTAAATCCATACTTGGATATTCTAAAAATCAAAACTAAACTTACCGTATATCTAAAAATCCTTAAATAAATATATGAATTTACCTTTCAAATGGGAGGGGTGGTCATATATTTTCTTTAAATAAAGAATAAATTAGTCTTCTCTTTCTCTAAAATAAAGAAAGAAAGAAAAAACTTAAATTTCTAAGCCAAAATTATTAAACTACTTCTCAAAATGTTTAGTTTATAAGTATGCAATATTATATTTCAAGAAAAACTTGTAACAAAAACAAAAATACTAGAATGCATACCAAACAAATATATAATCTTGTATAAGAGATAAAAACACAATTTTATTATCGCGACATGCACAACGTTGAATGACAAAACTGCCTCCTGGAATGAAGGGTTTTAGGGTTTAATCATAAAGATATATATGATTAGAGGAGTCGCCGCTTAGTTATTATGGTCATTAGAAAATCTATGGTTTGTGAGAGTCTGGATAAAGGGAATAGTTGTGCAAGGAAAAGACGTATCACCCTTAGTGCACCTTACCTAATGTAAACTATATTATCTATTGATTGTTATCTAGGTCTTGTTTCTATTCGTTGGTCTTATCTAAGTTTCAAGACAAGTCTTTCTTCGTGAAGAAATCTCTCCCTTCTTAGGTTAAATCCTAACCATTATAAGATTCTAATTTTAGCGTTGCATTTATTTCTTATTTTATATCTTTAATAACTTAGGTTATACTTTACTGTGTAATTTTATATCCTTAAATATTAAAGTCTACAACTAAATCCTAACACTCCAAATAACAAAATAATTGTTGGCAAGATAATATTTGAGATTGTGGTAGTGATTATTTTTTAAAATGATTTTTTACTTGAATTTGTATCAAAATAATATTTTTTTTAATTTATTTTTGTTATTAACATGTTAAAACTGTTAGAGTTTGTTTCCAGTTGAACAAGTCTTTAAGACTTAGTTGATTTCTAGCCTTTAATAATTCCTATTGTTTAGGATTCTGTTATTCTGTTTTGATTTCTGTTTTGGCTTCTGTTTTCAATCTCTATAAAAGGCTATATATATGGTCTTCAGTTACGTTAATAAACTACACAAAACATTCTTCCATTCTTTTATATTAGTTTTTAGCAAACACAAAAAAATACTTGACATTGTGGTATCAGAGCTTGGTTATAGCATCAGAGATGTCAACAGAAGGAGGTTTTGTGCAGCCTTCAATTCCAAGATTGGATGGACACTATGATCATTGGTGTATGCTCATGGAGAACTTTCTCTGTTCAAAAGAATATTGGAGTCTAATTGAGCATGGGATTCCAACAGTGATTGAAGGAGTCCAACCTACTCCTGCTCAATTGAAGGCAATTGAAGATGCAAAGCTGAAGGATCTTAAGACGAAGAATTATCTCTTCCAAAGTATTGATCGATCAATTTTAGAGACAATTTTGAACAAAGATTCTGCCAAGAGCATTTGGGATTCCTTGAAAACGAAGTATTAAGGTACAGCACGGGTGTAACGTGCACAAAGACAAGCTCTTCAAAAAGAGTTTGAGATGCTAAACATGAAGGCAGGTGAGTCTATAACTGCTTATTTTGCTCGTATGATGACTGTTGTGAACAAGATGAGGTCAAATGGTGCGAAGAATTTGACTGATTTAACAATCATTGAAAAAATCTTGCGTTCCATGACTTCCAAATTTGATTATGTAGTCTGTTCTATCAAAGAATCAAAAGACCTTGATGTCATTTCCATAGATGAATTGCAAAGCAGTTTGGTGGTTCATGAACAACGTATGAATGCTCATATCATAGAGGAGCATGTATTGAAGGTAACAACAAGAGAATCATCAGGTTGGCGAGGAGGAATTCGAGGATCAAGTAGAGGCAGAGGCAGAGAAAGAGGAGGAGGAGGAAGACGTTATCTTGACAAATCCACTACTGAGTGTTATTACAGTCACAGACTAGGACACTTTGCATATGAGTGTCCAAGGAAGGAGAGTGAAGGGGTGGCAAACTATGTAGAATGAGGAGAATAAATGTTATTAATGACGTATGTAAATGAGAAGGCAACAAGCATGGAGGAGTTATGGTTTCTTGACTCAGGATGCAACAACCAAATGTGTGGTAAGAAAGAGCTATTTTCTGATTTTGATGACACTTTTAGAGAAACAGTAAAGCTGGGAGATAATTCTAAAATGCTTGTTACTGGAAAAGGAAATATCAGAATGTTCATTAATGGTTTTGTACAAATCATTACAAATGTTTTCTACGTCCCAGGCTTGCAAAACAGTTTATTGAGCATAGGGCAATTAGTTGAGAAAGGTCTTGCTATTCTTATTCAACAGGAAACATGCAAGATATATCATTTTGAAAGAGGTTTGATCATGGAGATTACCATGTCTTCAAATAGAATGTTCAAATTGTTTGCTAGGTGCAGTTCAAGGAGTGTAATGAGCAGGTGTGTTTTAATTTACAATCCAAGGAGTCTAGCGAGCAGGTGCAGCTTAAAGAGTCCAGCGAGCAAATGCAGCTCAAGGAGTCCATCGAGCAGGAGAAGGTGTGTCTTAAATCTTCATCAGAAGAGAATGCTATGCTTTGGCATAACAGATATGGACATCTTAGTTTCACGGGATTGAATCTTCTTCAACAAAAAGAGATGGTGATCGGACTACCAAATTTAAATGCATCAACAAAGGTGTGTGGAGACTGTTTTACTGGAAAACAACAGAGAAATTCTTTTCCTAAAAAATCTATATGGAGAGCTACTCAGGTTCTTCAACTTATACATTCTGACATTTATGGTCCCATTACTCCTATTTCAAATAGCAGCAAGAGATATATAATCACATTTATTGATGATTATAGTCGTAAAGTTTGGGCCTATTTTCTTGTTGCAAAATCTGAAGCCTTTACTGTTTTCAAACTGTTTAAGAATCACATTGAAAAGGAGACTGGTTTATGCATTCACAGTCTTCGTACTGATCGTGGAGGTGAGTTCATCTCACAAGAATTTGCATATTTTTGCAATGAGCATGGCATACGTCATCAACTTACAACTGCCTACTCTCCTCAGCAAAACGGCATCTCAGAAAGGAAAAATTAAACCATCATGAACATGGTTCGCAACATGCTGTCAACAAAGAAGATATCGAAGAGATTTTGGCCAGAAGCTGTAAATTGGACTGTTCATGTTTTGAACAGAAGTCCAACATTTGCAGTTAAAAACAAGACCTCAGAAAAAGCCTGGAGTGGCATCAAACCGTCAGTTCATCATTTTAGAGTTTTTAGTTGCATAGCACATGCTCATGTCCCTGACTGCAAGAGAAGCAAGTTGGATGATAAAAGTGTAAAATGTGTACTACTTGGCATCAGCAAAGAATCAAAGGCATATCACCTATATGATCCCATCTCATAGAAAATTATAGTGAGTAGAGATGTGGTATTTGATGAAAACAATAGTTGGGATTGGAGTGAGAGTCCAGTTATTGCTGATACTATTGCTTTGGAATGGGAAAACAATGATCAACATGAAGAACATTTTGCAACTGACGATAGGGCAGGCAATGCAAACAATGACCTTGCAACAGACTATAGGGCAAACAGTGGACACAGTGATCAACATGCTAATCCAGAAGTCAGGTTTGATCAACATGCTGATCCAGAAGTGAGCAGCACTGATCACAACAATTCCTCAAATACATGTAGCAGTACATTTTCTGCAAGTCCAACAGTCCAAGCAAGCAGCAGTGGAAATACACGTAGCAGACCCGAAAGGGAACATAAAAGACCTTTAAGGATGAGGGACTATATTAGTGGGGAAGACTTATCTAATGAAGATTCTTATATGGTTATGTTTGCTGCTGCCAACGATCCCGTGTTCTTTTATGAAGCTGTGAAAGATGCAAAGTGGAGAATGGCCATGGATGTAGAAATAGATGCAATTGAACGAAATGACACTTGGGAGTTAACATGTTTGCCTACTGATGCCAAAAAGGTTGGGGTAAAATGGGTGTATAAGACAGTTTAACAAGAATGGTGAGATAGATAAATACAAAGCCCGGTTAGTTGCAAAAGGCTACACTCAAGAGCATGGAATTGATTATACAAAAGTGTTTGCACCGGTAGCACGTATGGATACAGTTCGTTTAGTAATTTCTCTAGCAGCTCAAAAGTAGTGGACGATTTTCCAAATTGATGTTAAGTCAGCATTTTTGCATTAAGATCTTTCTGAAGATGTTTTTGTTGAGCAACCTTCAGGCTATGAGAAGAAAGGTAATGAGCACAAAGTATACAAATTGAAAAAGGCATTGTATGGTTTGAAACAGGCTCCCCGAGCATGGTACAGTCGCATCGAGTCTTATTTTACAAAGGAAGGTTTTGAGAAGTGTCTATATGAGCATAGTCTGTTCATCAAAACACATGAAGGAGGTAAAATTTTAATTGTTTGTCTCTACGTAGATGATTTAATCTTCACTAGCAATGATGAACGCATGTTTACTGATTTTAAGAAATTCATGATGCATGAGTTTGATATGACTGATCTAGGAAGAATGAGGTATTTTTTGGGTATAGAAGTTTTGCAAGAACAGGAGGGTATTTTCATTCATCAAAGAAAGTATGCGCATGAGGTGTTACAAAGGTTCGGTATGGATATGTGCAATCATGTGCTTAATCCAATTGTACCTGGTTCTAAACTTATGCAAGATACAGCTGGAGTAAAATTAGATAGCAGCCATTACAAGTAAATTGTGGGTAGTTTAATGTATTTGACTACCACTCGACCTGATATTATGTTTGTAGTAAGTCTACTGAGTAGATATATGGATCACCCTATAAAACTTCATTTTGAGGCAGCCAAGAGAGTGTTGAGATATTTGAAGGGAACTTATGAGTTTGGAATACTTTATAGCAAGAGAGGAGAAGAAAAATTAATTGCTTACACCGACAGTGATTATGCTGGGGATTTGAATGACAGAAAAAGTACTTCATGCTACATATTCATGCTCAATTTAGATGTAGTATCTTGGTCATCCAAGAAGCAACCAATAGTTACATTGTCCACCACTGAAGCTGAATTTGTTGCTGCTGCTGCATGTGCTTGTCAAGTGGTTTGGATGAGAAGAATTATGGGAAGCTTCAGTCTATTTCAAAGTGATAGCACAACTGTTTACTGTGATAATAGTTCAACTATTGAGCTGTCAAAGAATCCTGTTCTACATGGTCGAAACAAACATATAGACATCAGATTTCATTTCCTCCGTGAGCTTACTAAAGATGGTGTTGTTAAGATGGTTCACTGTAATACACAAGAGTAAATAACAGACATAATGACCAAGCCTTTGAAACTGGATATGTTCATAAAATTAAGAAGTCTGATGGGGGTCTGCACATTTCCAGGTGTAAACTAAGTGCTTTTACTAGCATATAGTTTAAGAGAGGATGTTAGAGTTTGTTTCCAGTTGAACAAGTATTTAGGACTTAGCTGATTTCTAGCCTCGAATAATTCCTATTGTTTAGGATTCTGTTATTCTGTTTTGATTTCTGTTTTGGCTTCTATTTTCAATCTCTGTAAAAGGCTATATATATGGTCTTCAGTTACGTTAATAAACTACACAAAACATTCTTCCATTCTCTTATATTATTTCTTAGCAAACACCAAAACATACTTGACAAAAACGATTAAAAAACAAAATTAATAATTGAAAAAAAAAAGATTTTAAAAATTTTGAAAACCCTTTTTTAACCATAAAAACAAACACTCTTGTTAATATATAAATTTAACGTGTTAAAACATGCAGTGTAGTGATAACACAAGCTGCAAGCATTGCAAAAACTACATTCCGTCCCTCTGTTGGAAGAATAAGCGCAGTAAGATAAGGGCAAAAAATTACACTAATTGTTCTAGTGCCATCAATAATGGCAGTCGTAGTTGCCAGGGCGCAAGGATTCCTTCTATTAGAACCATGTGTGCTAAGGTCAGCAGAGACTACAGTTGTGATAAAGAGTAATTGACCCACCTACGAAGAAGCCAACGATCACCATAAGTGTAGAGTTCACAAGCTGCAAGACCCTTCCAAAACTTTGATATAGTAAGATTGAAGGAATTGCAACAGACATGAAACCGGCTGCTATTTTAGCTGGAGCTTCATATCTGTCAGATATACAACCAGCAATAACTCCACCAAACAGGGCCTCGACATCAAACAGAATACAGAAATTTCCAGCTTTTCTCTACGGGCATGACCTCTCCTCCAATTACTGCAATTGAAATTGATGAACCCATATTTAACGGGTCTAGAAAACTTTAGAAGACGCAAAAAATCCATGGGCTTAGCTTAGGGAATAGCCCAACGTCATGGGTTCAACCTTGTAGAAAAGCTCAACCTTATGGATTTAGCCTTAGGAATAGCTCACCTTTATAAGTTCAGCTTAGGAAAGAGCCCAACTTTCATGAGTTCGACTTTGGAAATGGACCCAACGCCATAAGCTCTGCCCAGGGAAGATTCCAACCTCATGGACTCAACTTTGGAGAAGAGCCCAACGCTATGAATTTAACTACATTATGAATCTTACTCTTTCTACACCTTTAGATGTATAAAAAATATCTTAAGACCATATTATCCCTCGTTAATACTATTAGAGAAAAATAATACTCTAGCCCCTCATTTCTATAAAAAAGAAGAAGAAGACTCATGGGCTATAAACATCCCATGAATTCTTCAAGCTTCAAGTTCACAATCTCTTCATTCTTAATATTTTTAGCATATATTTTTTTAGAGTCTATCTTTCTAAAATATCATTGCACCTTTTCTCTAAAAAGATATTTATTTAAGTATATGAAAATCCTCAAATCTATAAAAAAAAAAAGATATTTTGATGGTACTAGTCACATGGCTTCTGGCTTACTAGGCACCAAGTACAAACTATCAACCATCTTGACTAGGAAAAATGGATCAAATTGCTAAAATCAAGAGATTAACTGATTATCCAACATATAAGTTTTGCTTCTAAAGTAGGATTTTTAGGACCTTATCATTGGTGTTGTTTATGAAAAAGAGATAAAAAGAACCATCAGTTTCTAAAACTTGTTTTTGTTATTTTTAGGTCATTTAATGGCACATGACCAAGACACACCTGAGCTAGGATGCAGGACAAATCTACCTGTTATCGTGAACACTTCTACCTAACCAGACCTTCAACAACTCATTAATCAGGTACAACACCTTACTCAAGTTGTGTTGACAACCTAAGGTCAAAATCAAACCTTTCCACCTCAACAAATCTATACATGAGCATACCTAGGAGAATGACTACAACCCCCGTCAGTGGAGAGGTTCTCCCTTGTTGAAACAAATATTGAACACTCGAATCCCTAAGGACTATATTTCCACAAAAATAAGTCTGGACAACTATGATGGCCTGACCGACCTAAGAGAGCATGTTGCGTGGTAGCTTAGAGTTGATCATCTAGGAAAATAACTCAATGTGAAAAATCCTCCCCATAACCTTCTAGGGGTATGCACGTGCACTGTATAATAATTTAGATCCAAACTCCATTGAAGAGTTTAATGACCTACGTGCCAAGCTGGTGACATGTTTTAGCACCAACATACCCTCCAAGAAAAGCTTCACGAAGTTATTTAGTGTTACTTATAAGAGGGTGAGTCTAGATGGATATATTTAAAGAGGTTTAATGAGAAAATGATCAAGGTGAAAACATTGCTTGAGCTAGTAACCTTAAATGCCTTGATAAGAGGGGTAAGGGAATATGCTCTTTAGAGAAAACTTTGTGCCATACTAAACATAAGCTTGCTCAAGGTGAAGCAAGTCATAGAAAATCACACACAGGTGGAAGAGGCTAGGTGATGCCTAAGAGCCTTACAATCTTCAATGGATGGGTATGAGGTCTCTTTATTGCAATAACATCATTCTCCAACTGATACCTAAGAGCCCCTCACCCATTCACCAGGGGTTGATTTTGGATCCCCCATTCTCTAGTGCAGTCTAAGGCTAACACATTTTTCAAGTGATGTATAAGGGCTTCTCACCAATTCATTAAGGTTTGATTTCAGATCTCTTATTCTCTAATGCAATCTCAGACTGATACATTCTCCAGGTGATGCCTAAAGGCTTCTTACTAGTTTTCCAGGGGTTGATCTTGAATCTTCCATTCTCTGGTGTAGTTTCGGACTGACACATTCTCCAGGTGATGCGAAAGAATATCTCACTAATTTATCAATGATTGATATTGGATCTCTTGCCTCTCTAATGTAGTCTCAGACTGACAAGACTCTTTAATGAGGCTTCTAGACTTTATATTATCTCTAGGAATGATCTTGGATTTTTCACTCTTAGGTACAACCTCTCTTCATTAAAAGGCTCCCGTGCCATCCTAGGAAGGTCACATACCTTCCACACTCTATTGACCTCTTTTTAAGGGATTGGTATAAGGTCCCCCTAATGTAATAACACACTCTTCAAGAGATTAACTTGGTCTTTCTAGTACAATAACACCACTCTCTTTGGGTTCCTCTTAGCTAGTTAGAAATTTTCTAAGTATAGGCTCATCCTCCCATAGGTCCCTTCTAAACATTTATAAACTCTCTAAATACGGGTTTCACACCCATAAGGTTCCTTCAATGTAATGAGTTCCTCTATTGGGTTCCTCCAATGGAATAAGTTTTTCTATTGAGTTCCTTCAAAGAGAGTTAAGTTCCTCCAATGAGTTTGGAGATAAGAGTTCCTCTTATTAGAGTTGATTTCTTCAATGAGTTTAGAGATGGAAGTTCTTCTAATGGAATGAGTTCCTTAATTAGGTTCGGCTTCTCCATTGAGTTCCTCCAATGAGTTCGAAGATGAGAGTTCCTTCAGTAGGAGTTTCTCTAATGGGAGTTCTTTTAACGAGTTTGAAAATAAGAGTTCCTCCAACAGGAGTTGAGTTCTTCTATTGAGTTCGAATATGAGAATTCCTCTAAAGAAAGTTCCCTTAATGAGTTCGAATATAAGAGTTCCTCCAATGAAATGGGTTCCTCTATTGATATGAGTTCCTTCAATAGCCAATAGAATGAGTTCCCTCATACTGGGTTCCTCCAATAGAGTTCTCTATGAGTTTCTCCACCTATTATAAAAAATTTCTAAGTATGAGTTCCTTCACGGTTCCCTTTACATACTTATAAATTTGTTTTTCAACAATGGTGTATACCCTTACAAACATACTCTTTCATATATTACCCAGGGTTTCTATCCCTTTTCTCATATAAAGAAAATTCTAAAACTCATCATGGTAACCAAGTATTTTTACAAGTTTTTATATATCAATATCACAAAGACTTGGGGGGCTACTAATGAACCCAAATTTAAAGGGTCTAAAAAACTTGAAGGCCTAAAAAACACATGGGCTCAGCTTAGGGAAAAACCCAACCTCATAGGCTCAACTTAAAGGAAGGGTCTAGCCTTCATGTGTTCAGTTTAGGGAAGAGCCCAACATCTTAAGCTTAACCTAGAGGAAGAGCCTGATCCTCAAGGGCTTCGCCTAGGGAAGAACCTAACCTCATAGGCTCATTCTAGGGAAGATCCCAGCCCTTATAGGCTCTGCCTTAGGAAGAGCCTACCTCATGGGCTTAACCTTAGGGAAGAGCCCAATGCCATGAGCTATATTATGAATCTTACTCCTTTTACACCTTTAGGTGTATAAGAATTTTTCTAAGACCATATTATCCCTCATTAATACTATTAGGGCAAAATTACTCTCTAGCCTTTTCTTCCCAAAAAAAAAAGATAAGACTCATGCACTATAAATACTTTATGAATTCTTCAAGCTTCAGATTCACAATCTTTTCATTCTTAACATTTTTAGCATATATATTTTTTAGAGTCTATCTCTTTAAAATATCATTGTACTTTCTATTTCTAAAATGATACCTATTTAAGCATTTAAGAGTCCTACAATTTATAAAAAGAAGATCTTTTGCAAGTATTAGTCACCAGCCACTCTGGCCTACTAGGCACCAGGTACAAGTTACTAGCCATCATACATAATTATCCTATCATACTGTCATGGTCTACCAAGCAACAAGTGATTAGTTTGTACTGACACAACATCACATAACACCTCATCAAAATATTTACCAATAAAAAAAGAAACCAAAACCTGCTTATTCACTTTTACTTCACCAACATCATTCAACCACTGTAATTTATAAGGTATGTGATGTTTGTTAGTGTGCAAGTTTAACTTTCTCACTAATTCAATACCAGCTACATTAGTGCAACTACTACCATCTATAATTAAGCTAACATGTCATTCTTTCTTGTTTGGATAAATTACTAGGCCTACCATATATGATTGGAATCTTGAGATGTTTAGCTTTTAGACCAACTTGAATCGCAGAAAAATTGCTCATATAGCTCCAGTTATGTCCCAAACAGCACACAAAGGTTTAGTATAACATATTTAACAAGATTTGTCTAGAAATATCAACCTTATAAAATAATATATTCCTGAACCTCATTTAACTTAAAAATTTACCAAAATATAGTTCCATTTGTCTAGTACCTCCCTAAAAAATTTCAAACCATTCTAATGTACAGTTGGAGATATATACATGATGTTGCAAAAATAGTCAATAAATATTTTAAGGCAAAATTCGGATCTGACTTGGTTCGTATCATGATACATTCATTGTTAAATTGAATATAAAACATATTTTTGTTTTATGTTTATTTGAGTATCAAATAAAATGTCATTCACACAACTCATCACATACTATTATTTTGTAGAATCAAGAAAGTCATCTAAGACCTCCAAAGTCATTATTCATAAGTTTCTATGACTCAAATAAAAATTATTAACTACATACTTGATGAAAGAAAAACATACCTTCTTGACTCAAATAAAATGGTAGCCAATACACGAACGAGTAAGATATAAGCTTAATAAAGAATAGAGAAAATACAAATGGCCTTCAAGCTTCTATAAACTCAATATTTCCTACAACCCTAATTTTTTGTTAGACAATACCCTTATCCTCCACTTTCTCAATTGGAATATCTTCCTCTTTGTCCCATGTGGGTGCATGACATTGTGGCGTTGAAATCAAAGAATCACCACCTAGTTGTTTGGGTCAGGGTCATTAGAAGACCTAAGTGGACTAGTTTTATTTGAAATTTTAGGGACAGGGATTGATTGTAGTTTGGAAAGATATTAGCACTCCTAGTGCATCTTACCTGAGATAAACTGCATTATGTAGTTGAAACGTTTTGATGGGTTCCTACTTGCTGGTCCGTCTATGGCTCAGAACAAATATTTATGCTTATGAATAAATCTGGCCTTTTGAATTGATTGTGATCTCATATGCCCAGGTAAATTTTTATAGGAAAAATCCATGTAAATACCCTAACAAGGTTCACCTATCCTAAAAGACGAAAGTGTTTCACAACTCGTGTATTGTGGTGAAAAAACACTCCTAATTAAAATCAATGAATATTCAAAATAATTCTAAGAATTTTCTAGTCAACTCTTGGTACTTAAATATCAGCCTCCTCGTAGGTCTTGCATTTATACCAAAATATTGACCGTTAATTTTTAGAAATTAAAATTTTTAGGGTTATTGAAATATTGTCCAAATACTTAAGGAATTAAACAAAATGCAAAAACAAAAACACAAGTTTTCTAAAACAATGTTAAAAACATTTTTCTCTCCTTTATATAAATAAAATGCAATTTTTGTAAGGATTGGGCCGTATGTAACAAGAAAAAAATCATTTTTGGTTTTTTTTATTAATATGTATTTCTGTGAGGTAATGTTTAACAAAACTATATTTTCTTTCCCTAGAAAATTGCTAAATGGACTTGAGAGTGTGTTTGCTAAACATCCTTTTAGGCAAAAAAAAAAAAAAAAAACCCTTTAACAAAAAGTTGTTCATACAAACAAAGCTTTAAGTGTTTGACCCAAAATAAAACCAAACGGGTAGACCCAAAGACACTGGTTCAATTATGAACGAAACCAAAACCCAAGGTTTGACCCAAAACTAAACCAAAACAAAACCAAAGTTGAAAATTAATACAAAACATAAATATTTTCACAAAAAACAAGGATCAAACACTCAAATCATAAAGAACTCGGAGAACATTCATCATGAACTCAACAAACACAAATCTCAATACAGACAAGTTTTCATGCAATCAGGGGTTGGGTTTTATTCGAAATCATGTAAGGATCCACAATCTAGCATCCATTCACATTGATTATCAAATAATCAACACGTTTTTTTGTCAAAATAGGTTTTGGTTCAAAACCAAAATCCTAGGATTAAAACACCAAAAACTTGTTATTGATGCCCTATATTATATACTAGTCAAGTTGCCTAAATGGTTTAGTGTAAATATTGGACCAAAGTTGGGCCAAATCATAAGGTCAAGACAATGTTCTTTCTAAGAACATGAAGAAACTGAACCTAAGAACCCAGTCCTAACCTACGGTTAAACCTAGAACTAGCCTTTTAGACTTCTAAATCATGTTGCTTTTGGTCCTCCTAAACCACATTACCAATATTAACCATAGTTAAATCAAAAGAACTAACAAATAATATTAAATCATCAATAATATGCATGAAGTTTTAAAGTTCAAAATTGTCGAAGCTAAACAACAAACATATTCATGCTATTTGGATTCAAAACTTGACATTTTTAACATCTATATGCCAAAACATACTTGTATGAACCATGGACTTACACTAAAAGATATCAAATTGATCATTATGCTTCTAAAATCTTTAACCCATAAACAAAAGCAATTTACTATTTTATTATAAAAGAGATTAAAAAACTAATCAAAATATCTCAAATACATCATCAACATGCTATTGGGCTAAAAACACAGAATCAAATAAGTATCAAAACCAAGAATCATGCTTTTAGTGTAAGTCTCTCTAACTCATTATTGACTAAAACTAAAACAAACTATCTTAACGAAAGCTCGAGATCTAAAACATCCTTAAAACAAGAAAAAAAAACAAAACAAACTCTGCTAAAAAACATTAGATTATTCAAGCACAAAAATCAAACAAACAAAATGCTTGATAAGCTTAAACAACATCAAAAGAGGTTTAAACATTAAGAAAATATGAATAGGCGGGTCATATGGACTCCACACTTGAACTTTTACATGGTCATACCTTCTTCAAGCTCACTGGTTATGAATTGCTATTTTCCTTCTTTTTTGTTTCCTTTTTTCCCTTTCACTATCTTTTCCTTCCAAAGCTTGTTAGACCCTATATATTAGGCTCTTGAACCTTCACATCAGGATCTTTTCACAGTGTGTTTCTCCATGTTTTTCCTCTTTTTTTTTTCATTTTCCAGGGGTTATTTTGCCAGGGTTCTTGATGGATTCAAACATAGATTGATCAAAACTTAGCCCTTTGATCAAAATAAAAAAGTTCTAGACAAATTTTAACAATAGGAACCTCTGTTCTTCAATGGTTTTAGGATGGTGGTTTTATAACAAATTTGTCTAGGTGGCTTTCTTTTGTTTGCAGACAAAGACATGCATCCCTCATCTTATGATTTTAGATGAAAGATTTATAATCTTTGACGAGAACCCTTTAAGAATTTACATGTGAACACACAGAAAAATTAAATAGTTTTCACAAATTGGTATCTCATTCAAGACTAATTGAGTTAACCAATTTCAAGGTTTCGTCGGAGCAACTCCAATGTAAACGTCATTAGAGACCTGAACTTGGTAAAGGAGAAACATACATTTGGGCTGGATCCATTCTTGATCAATTTAGAGGTTTGTAGCTTCACATTCATTCATTTAAAGGAGCCAACTCAATCAACAAAGAATCTAAAAATACAGTGATTGTTAATTAGGGACAAGATATTATAGAGTTCCTTGAATAAAATAGGATGTAAATGTTTGACGAGAGTAGTTGATCTTTGTAGAGGGAGTGTTTCTCAGTTGAATGATGGTAGTTACAGCCATAGAGGTGGTCGGAGACGTTATATTCACTTGCCTGAAAGTGTATATTGGGTCAACCAAAACTGTCAAGAAAAAGCTAAAAAAAGGTCGAACGACACGTCATCTATGTTAAACCCTAGAAATTAGGGTTTTTAATTGGGATCTAAAAATCTTCACTTTAGTTCATGTTCTTCTAATTTCTTTTAATTGCACCCGTAATTGCCTCCCAAACTCTTAATTTCATGCAATTTCACCCCTGCCAAACTCAATCATCAGCCCCAAAGATTAGTGCCATTTTCATCATAGTTTTTAATTTTTGATTTGTGGTCTTGGACCCTTAATCAACCATCAAACTTTTAATTTTCTTCAATTTGACCCTTGGTTTAATCAATTTCGGTCACTACAATAATGCGCCTTTTTTAGTTTGGTCTTTAATTTTGGATTTTTTCAATCAAATCCCTAATTGCCCATCAAACTATAATATTCTTACACTTATGCCTTTGATTTTTCCAATTAACACCCAAATTGACTCCAAAAACTAATTTTCCTTACAATCATGTCCCCAATAACATTAATTAAATCTTTTAAAATTCTCATTAAGTCCTTACCTATTCGTATTTGTATTTATTTATCTAAATTTGTTTTTCACTAATGAGGCTCTTTGTCAATCAGAATTTAGTTGTCAATTTTATACAATTTAGTCCCCCAACTTTTTCACTTGTCATTTTGGTGCTTCACCACCAACTTGGACAATCTTCTAGGCTTTCTTTATGTATATCATCTTGTATTTTGGATTTTATATTTTATTTTTTCTTTTCTTGATTTTTTATGGGGTCAAAATTAGGTAACAACAAATGCTTCCTCTTTACAATGGTCACAAAGCAAAATCTCATCAAGATTTTGCATAGTGAGCTTGTGGAAAAAAAATGTCTATCAGACTTGTTTGGTGATTCAGCCATCTTGGAATTCCAAAGACTTTGCTTTTTAAAAGTTCATTATCACGGGTAATCCGTCCCTTTTAAAATTCAAAAATTAATCGATTTTCATAGGTGATCTACCCCTTTTCAAATTCAAAAAAGAATTTTAGTAAGCCTTCA
Organism: Populus deltoides; assembly: GCA_015852605.2. Lineage (NCBI taxonomy): Eukaryota > Viridiplantae > Streptophyta > Magnoliopsida > Malpighiales > Salicaceae > Populus > Populus deltoides. Next base: position 22,526,532 of record CM027571.2, on the reverse strand, counting down.
TGTTTTCCTGAAATTGGTCTATTTTCTCAGGCGACTTGCCCATTTTAAAATTCAAAAATTGACCTATTTTCATAGATGACTTACCATTTTTTAAATTTCAAAAAGAATTTCAGCAAACTTTCATTGTTCCCTGAAATTGGTCTATTTTCATAGATGAGCTGCCTAATTTGAAATTAAAAAATTGGTTTATTTTCATAAGTGACTTATCCCTTTTCAAATTTTAAAAAGAATTTCAACAAGCCTCATGCTTCCCTAAAATTAGTCTATTTTCACAGGTGACTTGCCCATTTTAAAATTCAAAATTAATCTATTTTCACGGGTGACCTACTCATTTTAAAATTTAAAAATTGATATATTTTCATGATTAACCTTTTTTAAATTCTAAAAAGAATTTCAGCAAGCCTCTATGCTTTCTTGAAATTGGTCTATTTTCATGGATGACCTGTTCATTTTGAAATTAAAAAATTGTTCTATTTTCATGAGTGACTTATCATTTTCAAATTCCAAAAAGAATTTCAGTAACCTCTATGTTTCTCTGAAATTGGTTTATTTTCACTAGCGACCTACCTATTTTGAAATTAAAAAATTGGTGTATTTTTATAGGTGACTTGTCCTTTTTTAAATTCCAAAAATAATTTCAGCAAGCTTTCATGTTTCCTTGAAATTAGTCTATTTTCACCGGTAACCTGTCTATTTTGAAATTAAAAAATTAGCCTATTTTCATGGATGACCTACCATTTTCAAATTCCAAATAGTGAGATCTAAAATGAAATTCAAAACAAAATACTCACCAAGAGTAAACTTTTTAAACGAATGCCTTGTTTTATGCATAGTTTTTAAACTCGACTCGGTGGTCGACCTGGTATAATAATCGGGTCACGGATAAGATAGGATGACCTGGGTCAACCCAAAAAAAGAGGAATTCCAATGCAATGCTTTACCAGTAGCTTCAAGCATTCCTAATCTTAGTGTTTAGTTATTTTTCTCTTTCATCAATATGTATATGTTGAACAATAACAAATTATTAACTAGATCTTATATATTCTGCATAATGTAGGCTTTTATTGCTGAAGATGAAAATAGAAATTATGATAAGCTCTTAATGGTTCAGATCCCCTTGTTTCGTGTTTAGATTGTTCCATTGAAGAGGACTTGCATTACTACTTTCGCACCTTTGTGCAATATAAACAAAAACCAGCAATTGAAGTGACTAATTTTGATGGCTTCTTGAAACAGGTATGGCGGATTAGAAAATGTTCTGAGACTAGTTTGCCTAAAACTGGGGAGATGCAGATAGAGAACTAATTCAGGAAACATGAATTACCCATGTAATTAAATGACAACGAATTAATAACCAAAAAACCCAGAAACTAGAAAAGCCAAAAAGCCATAACGGAGATCCATTGGTGATTTAATAGCCATCATACTGTTTTACTTGGAAGAATCAAGCAATGAAGAATAGAAAACTGAAGAGAAACATGTAACACTAATGGTTTTATGTATTACCCAAAACCCAGGATATGTCGCTTTGCACCTTCTAACTCTAGCAGCATCTTGTTAGTATCTCTCTCCCCATTGCATGCCGAGAAGATTTTAAGATTTGAGGAGGAAGCAAAGGCAAATACGCAATGACTGACTGATCTTTTTACTTACTTTATTTACAAAACCCGGTATAACTTGCCTTGAAGTCTTTTGCGTGTGGCTTAAATTCCTCTTTTTTTTTTTGCAACTGATATGGCTTTGCAGATTGAAGGTTTAGATTTTCTGTCTTCATGATAGTTTAATAGTAAAAGGCTAAAAGAATGATGTTTTATATATATATATATATATATATATATATATATATATATATATATATGGTCTCATCTGGGCTTACTAGGGTCTTACGGGTTTCGGGTCAACCATTCAGGTCGACCAGGTTTTTCCGGGCTAAATCCTTGGCTGGTTTTTTCTTAAACTCGGCCTGATTCCAGCCCCGGGTTAGCCGAGTCCTGGGTTGACCCGTTGGGTCGAACCGGGTTTTAGAACTATGGTTTTATAGCTTGAGTTATTCACACCTTATAGATGGGATGTCTTTGCCATTTCTTGGCTTCCATTCACCTATGCAGATTCCACTGCCTTTCTTCTTAATTGGTGAATCACGTGCTAACACTACTTCAAAGTTGAGGTTAAATTATATGCAATACATGCCTTTTGAAATATATCCCCCTATTTCTTCACAATCTTTTTTTTTATTGTTAACGGTTATAATTTCTAAGATGGTCGCTTTTACCGGCCCACCCTTCCAGTTTACTTGGGCAAGTCCGTGCAAGTTACTTCCTAATCTTGAGTGTCGAGCCGTCTTTGTAGCCTTCTTATTTTGTGAGTATTTAGGTCATGGTGAATTCTATCATATTTTTTTTTTCTAATTGGGAATGAATTAAAACTCTTTGTTTTATGACAATGTTGCTGTTTTTTTAATGATTTTTTCAAATACTCATGACACATGCTTTGTTTTTTTTTTTAGGGTCCCTAACAAAGACTTCACAAGATTTACTTTGTCTTTTTAAACACCTGAGATTTTCAATGTCATGTTAAATAACAATGTTCTTGCAACTCTCATAACTTGTATTGGTTTTTGAAGAAGATATTTTAGTATGGTGATTTGGTAAAGGAGATGGCCTCATTTTGTATTGAGTTAAAAAAAGATCAAATACTTGTTTGAAGTTTTGTGTTTGGATTTTCTCAATGTGAACAAAGACGAATAGTTACTCACTTCACTATTCCTTACTCGATTAGAATAAACTTTTCAAGACATCTAATGAAGATTGAGTTTTATGGCTATTAAAGAAAAGAAGTTCATGGGCTCAAATAATGTTTGAGGGATTTTATGAGTCTAGGATCACTTTCACTCCTTTATGCCCTTTCATTCTTCTTCTTTTTTCCCTATTCTTCCAGCATATGTTATGCTATCAAATACCTTCATTTTTAGAAGTGAGACAAGGGATCTTTCCAGATTTTTCTTTTCACTCTAAACCTTTGATTGAACACCTAATCGGCTTTTCTTTTCTGAAATCTTTTTATTTACTTATATCAAGATACCAATACCAATGCCTTTTTCTTTTCCATTTGCAAGTTCCTTAATGATTTTCCTTTTCTTTGTTCATTAAAGCAACAAGAGAAGCTTTTGCTTGGTTTTTAGATACTCATGTGTCTTTTCAACAAGAGAAGCTTTTGCTTTGTTCATCAAAGCCTTTTTTTCTTCTTGGGGTTATTGGACTTTTCTATTCTGCGACCTCAATCAAGATCTTATGGATTTTGTTCACAGGTATTCTACCTTTTTTTTGTGTTTTCCAACCAGTTTCTCATCGTTAGTGGAAATTCTCAAATACCTTCATTCTTATTATTTTCTAATATTTACCCCAAATATGGCGTGTGATCCTAGCCAAGGTTATTTTACAAAAGAAAAAAAACACTTCATCTTAAATTAGGACTACAAAGGACATATTCATCTTTAGGGGATATCAAAAATAACCTTTTTCTCATTTCAAGAAAGATTGATTAGGACTAATAAATTTTGATTTCATTACCATAGTGATTTGCACGGAATTGTTTTGGGAGTTCATGACTCATGAAAACTTTATTGTCTTTCTTTCATGTAGCTTTTACATAGCAAACTTTGATAGTTAAGTCATTCCTTTGGGTTTCTAGGTATTTAACCATCTCCTAAGGACTTGCTAGGTGAATCGTTGTTCTTGACAGATCATTGATTTTTCTTAAAATCATTAGTCAAAGTCCAATCTTGAAAATCTTTGTTTAATAGAATGATTTTTGAAAAATGGTTTTTTTTCGTTGAGCCTTTATGGATCATTTGCAAAACATACAAAATGTAATGTGAATGAATATCTAAACTTTATTGATTTAAAGAAGATTAATACACTACGTATAGTATTTCTTTATAGAGTCAAAAGTTCACAGGCCTAAGCAAGTCATCTCAATCCATTCTTGTAAAAAACGAAGCTCCCCTAAAGAATGTTTTCTTCATTGTATATGGGCTTTTTGTAACTAGGTGCCCACTTACTCCAATCTTCTCTCGGTAGATGTAAGATCTTTCTCAGCACTAGATCTCCTTCATAAAATACCCTAGACTTTCTTGTCATATGCTTTAGCCATTTTTTGTTGATATAACTAGTGATGACAAATTATAAGTAACCTTTTTTCACTGATCAAATTTAACTACATGTATCTCATCTTGACCCAATCAACTTAAAAAGAAGGAATGCCTTTTAGATTTTTCCTTTTTTAGCTTAATATGATAAAGAAAAAAAAAGAAACTTGGATATGATTGGACAAAGATGGAGAAGAGGCCACATCCCCAGGTAGTATAAGTATTAGCAAGAGTATGAGAGATAGTATGAGTGAGAGCGATGACAACATTTTTGGAGGAGCATGTCATTCCTTTAGAGAGAAAGAAATATGTGACATGGGTTTTGACATGAATCTTTGCTCTATATATCAGACAATAATTTAGAAAAGATAAGAGAGTGGTTTCTTATCCTTAAAGGGCTTGTTTGTAAGCTCGTTAAGAGTTCATAATGATAGATGTTAATGAGGTTGAGGGGGCTAGCTTTCATGAAATGTTTTTCATTTTTTTGTTAAGGGAGATGAACTTATAGTTTACCAGGACTTGTAGAGAACAAGAAAAGGGTGAGATCTCGAGTTTTAACTTTATTTGTGTTAACTTATAATTTCAAAACTAATAAAAGTACTTGAAAAGAAAAGAGAATCTTTATTTATTTATTTTTAAAAAATTATAACTTAATCTTAAATTCCACTAGTTAATATCATTATTACCATACATATCAACAAAATTAGTATAAAATCTAATTTTGCATTTGCAATATTAGGAAAGAAATTCCAAAATTGTCAAACCTAATCCAAAGACTAACTTGGAAAAAGCCCAAGTTATTGGCTCACCGATTAATCTTTGGATCACGGGGGTCAACTTTGATTAATTATTTTTATTAAAATATTCATGTTTGTTTACCCAACTTGATTTGGTTTGGGTTTGTCAGTTACCAAGGTTACTAAAACTTGACGGGGTCAAACAAGTTTGTTTGAATCAATATCTTATTTAATTTAGTTAAAAATCCAACCTAAGTCATACTTTGAATCTTGAATTTTTTAAATCAATCTACCAAGTGAGTCAAATTTAATAACCATGAGAAATTCAACTCCACCCAAACAATAAAAATAAATTTGTACTAGCGATTTCCATTTAAAAAACATAGTACAGATGAAAAGCAATGTCACTTGTCGGTCAATCCAAGAAAGCAAGAAATTTAACAATATTCATTAAAAAAAATAAAAGACATTAGATAATGGGTTCCATTGTAACAAATAAATATCATATGATGACTTGGATGGGAGGAGAAGTTAGTCAAATGAAAAAGTCAACCTCATATGAAGACATTAGATAATGGGTTCCATTGTAATCCTTTACCCACCTGTGCAAAATAAATGATGAGGTTAGAAAAGATAAATAAATAATTTAGAAATAGAAAACAGAAAGATCTAAAAATAGTTATTAATAAAATAAAAATATAAAACAAAAAAAAATAATTATTAAATTTATTTTGGAGTCAACCCATTTAATTTTTAAAAAAGAATTAATGTGATCTTTTTTACTTAGTTTTAACCAAATCAATTCCAATAAAAGTTAATTTAAATTTTTAACAAAATCACACCAGTTCAAAAAAAAAAAATTATTGATTGTAAAACTGGATCCGAGCTAGGCTGCGGCTAAGCATGCCGGGCTGGGTTCAGTCCGGAGTTTCAATTCTTATGTTTTTGTTTTTGGGCTATCTAAAATTTACCCTTTCCTAAACTTGGCACACAGAGCAAGGAACAAAGAACAAAAAAATCTGACTATTTTTATAAATTCAACTCCCACTTTCTTATTTTTTCCTGTCGTAAAATTTTAATTTGATTTTTTTTTATTTGATAATCTTGTTCATGTTGTTTCCCCCCCTCTTTCTCAAATCAAATTGTAGGTTTATCAATCTCAGATCAAATTTCTAGGGTTTTCTCAGATCTCTCTGTTCATGTCATCAATGTAAGTAATTTCCCCCTCTGTATATGAAATTTCCTCAAGTGGGTTTTTTTCCCTGCTTTGTTGATGAATCCTGAGGTAGGAATTTGAATTTTAAGAGTCTTACATGGATAGCCTTTTTTAAATGTAGAAATTTGATTAGGCTTCTGTTGCCTAGCTGTGAAAAATGGATTAGTTTTGAAGTGTTTTCAAGGTGGAAGCTTTGGTTTTTATTTGCTGGGAATACATTAAGATTAGGGTTAGGGCTTAGGTTTTGGCATAGCAACAGATATGATCAAACAGATATTGGGTAAGCTACCTCGAAAACCCTCAAAACCATCCAGTAACGATTCAAACAATGACAGTGGACTCCATGCCCACTCGTCCTTGAACTCATCTAATGGGCCCAGTTCCATTAACAACTCAAAGCTCTCTTCCAATTCGTCCAAATCTTTGAATCCGAGTTCGGGCGCTTCACGCTTGAACAATGGGAGCCTGGTGCCGAATAGCAAGGGGAATCAAGGGAAAAAGTCAGCTCCTCAATTGGATCCTTTGATGACTTCTGGGGTTTATGAGGCATTGCCTAGCTTTCGTGATGTTCCTAACTCGGAGAAGCATAATCTCTTTATGAAGAAGTTGAATATGTGCTGCGTTGTGTTTGATTTTAGTGATCCTTCTAAGAATCTTAAAGAGAAGGACATTAAGAGGCAGACTTTGCATGAGCTTCTTGATTATATTTCAACTGTTACTTCAAAGTTCAATGAGATTGCAATGCAAGAAATTACGAGGATGGTGGCAGCCAATTTGTTTAGAACACTTCCATCTATGAACCATGATAAAAAGATTCTAGAAATGTTTGACCCTGAAGATGAAGAACCAGTTATGGAGCCTGCTTGGTCTCATCTTCAGATTGTGTATGATTTTCTGCTTAGATTTGTGGCTTCATCAGAGACTGATGCCAAGCTCGCCAAGAGATACATTGACCATTCATTTGTGTTGAGATTGCTGGACTTATTTGATTCTGAAGACCAAAGAGAGAGGGAGTATTTGAAGACGATACTCCACCGTATTTATGGAAAGTTTATGGTACATCGACCATTCATTAGAAAAGCTATCAACAATATCTTTTACATATTCATTTTCGAGACACAGAGGCATAACGGGATTGCAGAAATGCTTGAGATATTGGGCAGCATTATTAATGGGTTTGCTTTGCCATTGAAGGAAGAGCACAAGCTTTTCCTTCTCCGTGCCTTAATTCCACTTCACAAGCCAAAATGTGTATCAATGTATCATCAGCAACTGTCATATTGTATAACTCAATTTGTGGAGAAAGATTTCAAGCTGGCTGATACTGTAGTCCGAGGTCTGTTGAAGTATTGGCCCATGACTAATAGTTCCAAGGAAGTTATGTTTCTTGGTGAGTTGGAGGAAGTTTTAGAGGCTACTCAGGCAGCAGAGTTTCAGCGGTGCATGGTCCCTTTGTTCCATCAAATTGGTCGCTGCCTCAACAGCTCACATTTTCAGGTACTGGGTTTAGAATGGTTATTATTTTTGTGTTTGTGTGTTGATAAAATATTAAGCCTTTTTTTTAGCTTCTACTGTTTTATTGTTTCTGCTGCTGCTTAGTAAGTTCATTTATCATCTCATTATTGACATTATATTTGTAATTACTGATCATTCTTGCATTTCATTTCATTTCATTTCATTGCAACTGAAACTTGTTTAATTATTATTTTTTCCATCTCACATTAGATGATTTTTTAATAATTTTCATGAGGATATATGAATTCCAAATTGGATAGTTTTACGTGTAGTTTATCACCTAGTTATGTCTACCACTTTTTATGTGTGTGTATAAAATTGAGAGTTTGATATCTTTGTGATCACTTCGTAATTAGTTAGAAATTTGTGGATTTTCAGTATTTTACAAGGGATTTGTGTTTTTCTGCATTTATGTGCTTACTTGGTTGCGGTAATTTTTCTGCACTGAATTGTACAAGTTGGGTTTATGATATTGATGAAGAGAGGTGTAGACATCTGTCTTGGTTTAAAAAACATGCAATTCCATTGATAACTTTGTTTGCTCTTGGGTTTTCCATGTAATAAAGAATTAACATGTGCAAATAATGTGAAATCATAAAGGGATCTAACAGAATTAGCTTTTCTTTTCCACGTCATTTGCCATATTTTTCTTATCATGCATCTTTGATAGGTATCCTCTTCTCATGTGACTAAGTATTCAATACCTTAAAGAACCTTTCAATATGCTCTTTCAAGACTCCTTCATTGTTGTATTTAATTTGCTATTTGATATCCAAATCAAGAAGGCTGTGTAAAGTGCCATGATTTTTCTCTCTGAGATAAACTTAGGGGTGCACTCAGCTCATGGGAATTATATAAGATTACCCCTTGAGATAAAATCAACGAGAAGCGTAACTTACCATTATGAGGTTAATTGAAAAGTCTAGAGATACTTTCCATGATAATGGAAAAAAAGTAGGTATTATGGAAGCATCCATCTGTACAAGGGCCTTACAACTTGAGCTAATGTCTTTATGATGGGAGTTCCACTCCATAATGGTGACATTTTGTTCACGCCAATAGTCCATGAAATGAATAACACAATAGCTCTCCACTTCTCATCTTTCACAAGTGCCCCTGCTGTCCCCTGCCATGCCTAGGAACTTGTGTCTCTGATTTAGACATAATTCAACAAATCCAACTCTAAAAGAAATCTCGCAACCATAACTCCTTAGCTACTGCAGAAGGTATAATATTAATTATTTGATTATTTGGGAATTTTTAATTTCTAAATAATAAATGCTAATATTTCTGAATTTAATAATAAAAATCTAGAATGATCATACAACATTAAAATTTGTAAATAATCAAATATTAATTTACATTGTTGCCTTTCTATATTCTCCACCATATCCTCTATCAGATCCTCACATCTCTTTCACACATCACCAATCTATAGTAGTATGTTTCTTTGTGATTATGCTATCACCATAATAATCTTCCTTATAGCAGCACTCCAAGTAAAAAAAGGCTAGCTCAAGTGTCCACCTTACAGATGCCTTTTAATGGAACTACCCACATGGCCATGTAAATTTTTTTTACCTCTCTTTTCTTGTCAAAACCCCTCAATTAAATGGTTATCTTATGAGCACTAATAGATAATTTTGACACTTAATGAGGCCAAGAAGCTAAATTATTTTTAACAATTTACAAGCGACAAAATTATTTCTATACATTTGCATTATCATTATGATTACAGGTATGTGTTGTTCTGCACACCCACTGTAATTTTATGCTTCCAGGTGGGGCAATGGTTGGAAGAAAAAGCCAATGGACTTCTTGTTCTGAAAATATGTTGAATGTCTAGATGCTGAAACTTCAGCATTTGTATTGTAGTAGAGGATGTAAAGAGTATTTTGTGCCGTGAATTTGGTTTTCACCTTTAGCCTTGTTTGAGGAAGCTTCTACTGTCTGGTTTTTCTCGAAGTGCAAATCACTCGTGGTTTTGCTATGATCTGTCTTTGGTCATTGATGTATTTGCTGAAGTTTTAGCACAATAAGCATGCTTTTCAGTTTTCAAATCTGCATGTGTATTATATTGAGGTTTTAATATGAAGAAATGAAGGATGCTGGAGTGAGGCTCACTCCAGCATGCGTGCAGCGAGTTTCACATCCGTTGTAGTAGATATTTTCACTTTAGAGCTTACGCTGGCTTGCTGAAATCTATATTGATAGAATCATATGGATTTATATATTATTTGCCCTGTTATTAACTAAATTTCTGCTCCATCTGAAGGATTTGGATTTGAACTTTGGGTTGTTCATGTGGAATCTGGTATTGTGGCAGGTTGCAGAACGTACTTTGTTTTTGTGGAACAATGATCACATAAGAAATTTGATCACACAGAATCGCAGAGTGATACTGCCTATAATCTTCCCAGCTTTGGAGAGAAATACAAGGGGGCATTGGAACCAAGCTGTTCAGAGTTTGACCCTGAATGTCAAGAAGATATTCTCAGACGCTGATCAAGAAATTTTTGATGAATGCTTGGTCAAATTTGAAGAAGATGAAGTCAAACAGATGGAGACACGGGAGAAAAGAGATTTAACTTGGAAGTGCTTGGAAGATGTGGCGACCTCTAAGGTTGTAAGCAATGAAGCTGTGCTTGTCTCGAAGTTCATCTCATCTGTTGCCATTGCCAGCGGGACAAGTCCTCGGGCCACTGCAGCTGGTTGAGAGCTCTGACTGGTGTAAACTGAGTTTACCTTCATGAAGGATATAAAGGTGTTGACTGGTGACCTCCTTGGTGCAAGTAGGAATTGTTCGGCCTTGTTTCGCATGGTTCTCTCACAAGTCCATATTTCATCAGTGCAGAAGACGGAGGTTCGGTTTTGAGACACAGGTTATTTTTTTGGTTTCTATGCTCTTCCCTTTTTTCTTCTCATCCATGAAATTGTAAGTGTGTATTATAAAGGATTTGATTCATAGAGGTAGTCCTTCGTATTCCTACCTTGTAAAATTTATTTTCTGTAATGATGCAAAGAAGATTGGTCCTTCCATTCTTCAACTTTTATGACATTACTAGTTCTTTAAACAAGCAACCATTTAAGCCAAAACATTGTTACAATCTTCCTTCCATGGCTCACTGATTGCCATTCGGGCCTTAGCACGATCGTCTTGTCAACACTTCTGGTGGGTGTTTGCTAACCTGGAGCAGTCTGTGGAGAGGCAAAATTTTGTTCAGTAGAGACCATTCTGTATGTCCTGAGGAAGTTGTAGCCTCTAAGATGATTTTCTGATGTGGTTTTTACGATGACATAAATGTTAGGTACCGATTTTATTTTTTATTTGAAAATATATTAAAATAATATTATTTTTAATTTTTTAAAAATATTTACATAAAATAATTTAAAAATATGAAAAGATATTAATTTAAAATAAAAATATAGAAAAATTTTATTTTGTTTAAAAATGTATTTAAAAAACCAGCCCAATAAAGAGTGCAGTCCAAAGTTCATAGTGAAAAAATTGAAAATACTTTCTCATGGTCAGCATGGCAGGGGTAATCAAAGGACTAGTTCTTGTTTGAACCTTGAATATTATGGTATTTCTTCGTGGCCATCAATTAGATTCTGGTGGTGGTTATTACCCCCAGCGAAGCTGACGAAATACTTGGTCTATGTTTGTATATTTCAATTATATTATGAATTCACGGAATCAATCATAGAGGCATATAAATTAATTGAAGATCTCAACTTTTCTTTTCTTTTTTTTTAAAAAATAATAATTCCCTCATATTAGCTTTATAAAAATAATTCTCTCATAGTTATTTTTAATAACAAGGGGGTTTATGGATATAGTTGGTTAAATTTGAGCCCGTTTAATCCAATTTTTGATATTTTATAAATTATAAACTTGATGTATTTAATTTTTTTTTTTGTATTCAAGTAAATTGAATATATCAGGTTGAACTAATTTTTATGTAGATTTTAGAAATATCTACAAGTTGGGTTTATATTGTTAATTTTCATGGGTTATGCTTCAATAGAACTAAAATCGAGCTCAATAAATTAACCTAAAACATGTTATAAGTTATAACAAATAATTTAGTTTTAATATATCAACTAACTAAGTCGGTTAACTAAAATGAAAGTAAAATTAGTTAGTAGGCTGTGTAGGATATACGAGTTGGGTTGGGTTGACTGAATTTTAAAAATTTTAACCCTTCACTTAATATATAATATCTATTTTTTAGAATTTTTAATTTATTATTATATATAATATTTATATTGTCTAATTTTGATAGGTTAAATTATTTTAAATAATACAAATATTATAAATATTTGTTGTTTTTTAACACCCCTACTAAAGTACTATTGGAAGGTGTGGGCCAAATCTAGTATTTTATTGTCCTTGATTGGCTTTGCCTAAATTCTAATTCAAATAACTCAACTATTGATACCGACAAATTTTATAAAAAACACAAATATCAAGATTTCTAGTGGCAGGCAAGTTCAGAGAGATTTATTTCAAATCTCTGTAGATTCGAGGGTGAGCACTGAGTATATTGATTTTGCATATTAAAATGATTTTTAAAAAATTTAAAAAAATTTTATTTATTTTTATTTTAAATTAATATTTTTTTATATTTTTAAATCATTTTGATTTACTGATATTAAAAATAATTTTTTTAAAAATAATTATTTTAATATTTTTCCAAGTAAAAAACATTTTAAAAAGTAACTGCAAGCTTATTATTAAAGGGACTATAAAAACATAAGATGTCATAGATTCATGATCGCAGTTTGAAGATATTGTGATAAAGTAAATAGTTTTTTTATTATAATTTATTATAATTTATCTCTTTATTTTTCTTACTTTTTATCTATGTATATATTTAAATTCATCAATTAATACAATTCTTTGCTCTTTCAATTTTATATACAGGTGAATATTAATGAACTTATTCCAACTTGAATAAGTATAAGAATATAGAATAATATAAAAAAATTGAGAATAAACCATCTACAAACTCAACTATTAAAGTCTATGCTTACATCTGTGTATGTTTTTTTTTTTTAATTTTTTTTTATACCACTGTGGTTGGAAATAACACCAACATCATCACATCGCATTCAAGATTGAAGTTAAAACACATTGATTCAAAGCCTTTTCTGTTGGAAATTAAATTAGTTATGGCATGGTCAATGATTACATTCAAGATCAAATTAAAATAAAAGTAAGTTCACTCTTAAATATAATATTTAAGGTTAGGACTTTTTAAAAATTGTTTTTCTACATAATATCTATAACATAAAATATTAATATGTATACAAATAATTTAGAATTAATAAGAAATTGATTTAAAAAGTTGATAAATTTTCAAATATAAAAGCTTTAAACCCAAATTGAAATGTTATATGTTTTTCTAGTAACTTATATAATTGTGCCTTGAAAAGTAAAAAATGGATCTCTAGTTAGGGGGGAGAGGACCTAAACAATGTCAACTTTTTGTTAAGAACATAGGGAGGCTCCGGCAGAGGTTTGGGTTAAATAATTTTTTGGATACAAAAAATTATTTCTTATGAGCCCAAGATTATTTACCTGTCTAAATTCATTAAATTTATGAGGTAATATTTTGCATGTTGAATATTATATATTGGATAGGATAAGAGTGGCTAAACAAGACTAGACATGACAAATAACTATCATGTCATGTGTTTGGAGTGTTTTGGATCGGATAATTTATCTTGTTTTGTATTTTGCAGACACTAAACAGGAATCGACCAGCCTGAGGTTGGGACCATTTTGGATGTAAGAAAAAATAGAGGAAATATTGATCTAACCTGACTCAGTCAAAAACTCAAGTCAATCTGTAACTCGGTTGACCCGAGATAAAACACAGGTTTGGAATTTTTTTGAATTTTTTTAGTCAAAACGAGGCTACTTTGATTTTTTTAATTTGAGCTAACTCGGATTGACCCTCCTGACCCGTGATCCTGATCAACCCGAGTTGACTCTCCTGACTCGTGATTTAGGCCTTCTCTCGGGTTGACCCCCAAGTTGAGTTTAAAAAACTATGATAATATTTATTTTTATTCTTATATTGCCTTGAGTCACTACGAGTTGATCATCTCGATCCGTGACTGGCTCTTGCCCTAGGTCAACCCCCTATTCATATTTTAAAATTATAATAATAACCATTTTTTTCTTTGTGTTGATCTAGGTCAATGGTTAACTTGTTTCGTGACTAGGGCCTTGCATCGGGTGCACCCCCGAGTCAGGTTTTAAAAATATAATAATAACCACTTTTATCTTTATATTGACTCGGGTCAATGGTCAACCCGACTCGAGCTTCGCTCTAAGTCGACTCTTAAGTTGGGTTTTAAAATTATAATAATAACTATTTTTATATGGAATTTTTCAACCTCAAAAGTACTGGATATTAGAAAGGTCATACTGAAGATGACTTCTGAAAAGATTCTCACCTTCAATAGTATGCTTCATGTTACTGACATCAAGAAGAACTAAGTGTTTTGCTCATTGTTGAGCAAAAATAATTCAAAATAGTCTTTGAAAGTAGTAAATTTGTGCTAATAAACAATCAAATGTTTATTAGAATAGAGTATCTATATGATGAACTTTTAAAATGAATATAATAACCATTGTAATCAAGGCTGACAATAATAATAAGATTGCCTCTTTTTCATACTTGTTTAAGTCTTATGATACGTGGCATGTTATATTGAGATATATAAATTATAATTCTATATAAATATTGACTAATGTTGAATTATTATCAATTATGAATTTTAAGAGTATGAAATTTGTATAGAATCAAAATTCATGAAGACTTTATTTTAAAAAATAAAAAAAAAAGCAGTGAACTTCTAGATTTAATTCACTTTGATATTAGTGATTTAAAATTTATGCAAACTAGAGGTGAAAAAAAGTATTATATTACGTTTATAGATTATTATACAATATATTATTATACCTATTTTTTAAGAAGTAAAGATGATACTCTTGAAATGTTTAAGCATTACAAGATTTAAGTTAAAAATCAACTTAATAAAAAGAGAATATAGGCACCTTCTAATGAATTTTGTATTCAAAATGGTATTATCAGCCAAGCTATTACTCTTTATTTATATCAACAAAATAACATTACTGAATGCAAAGATCAAACTCTTAAAAAAGTGATGAATTCCATGCTCATTAGTTTAGGAGCACCCCAAGAATTATAGAGGGGTGCAACTTTGATTATCAATTACATAATTAATTAACTGGGTACCTCATATGAAATTGAAAAAGAAATTAAATGAGATAAAAATGGAGAAAACCTTCCTAAAAATATCACAAAGTGTGAGGGTGTTTTAAAAAAGTGACAATACATGATCTTAAAAAGGTCAAGATAGGATCTAAAACTATGAATTTCATTTTCATTAGATATATATAAAATAATAGTGCATATTAGTTTCTTATATATAAGCCAAGCATCAATGATGTTCATCTCAATACAATAATGGAATCAATGAATGCTATATTCTTTGGAGATATTTTTCCTTAAATTAAGGCATAAAAAATTCATTTACTTAAAAGAACGAATGAAGAAAGTTCAAGTGATTTTCATTAAGCTATAGATGAAATATCTATAGAGAATGATGAAATTAAGAAAATATTATAAAAATGTTCGGTCTTGATTTTTTAACTTATTCGTTTGAAAATAAGCCTCGAAGATACTTCAAGGTAATATCGTGCCCTAAAGCTTCCTATTTTGAAGAGTTAGTTAATAAAAAGATTAAGTCCATCATGTAAAACTATGTATGGAAACTAGTGGATTTTTCACCTGGCATAAAAACATTAGGTTGTAAATGAAAATTTAAGAGGAAGATGAAAGTTGATGGAACCATTGAAAAATACAAATCAGGACTTATTGTTAAAGGTTTTAAACAACAAGGTTTGGACTATTTTGATCATAGTTTTGAAACCCGGACCGGCCCGGCGGGTCGACCCTGGACCCGGCCGACCCGGGCATGAGACCGGTCCGGGTCTGAGCAACAACCCGCCTGGGAGTTGGCCCGGCGAAACCCGGCTGACCTGGGTAAACCCAGTTAAGACTCGATTTATTTTTTTTTATATGCATAGAGGTCAAACGACAAAGATGAACGTCGTTTTCCCTCCATGTCTTTGTAACTTCTCCTTTTATTCTTGCCTTTACACGTGCAAACCGCCTCCAATTGTCCATTTCTTTTGATACAAGCGGCTTCTCTCTCCTTCTCCCAATGGCTAGTAGTTAGTTATTTTCTCGTTTGCTCACAACCATTTTTAACTCAAAGATTGGTTTCGGTAATTAAAGATGTTTTTCCTTTTAAAAATTTTTATTTTAATATTAAAGTTGGTATTTAAAAGAAATTATTAAATTTGCATCCCGACATATAAAGTGTTTCTAAAATTTTAAAAAAAAAACTTGATAATCATTTTTTTAGAAAATCATGAAGCTGTTATCTATTCGCAGTTCTTGATTGGGCATTGCTTCTTTGGCTAATGTGTCAGTTCTCTTGTTTTAAATATTTTAAAATTTATGTTATTGAATGTTTTGTTTTAAATATTTTAGAACTTATATTTGGTTTGTGTTTTAGATATTGAATTAAATTTATGCTATTGGTTTAAAATTTAAATTTGGTTTATATAAGTGTTGCATTGTAACTAGTTAGATGTTTTATATATGTGTTTTTGTTTTTGGTTGACCCGAGTCAACCCATTTGACTCGTGACCCGATCACTGGACCGGGTCAATGACCGGGTTGAGTTATATACTTACATGTTCAATAATAACTTATAGACGAATGTTAATAGCATCACAACTATTTACAAGTTAAAAATACATCAAATGAAAGTAAAATTAACTATTCTAAATAATGATCTTGACAAAGATGTTTATATAAAATAATTTGAAGGGTTTGTTGTTAAAAGAAAAAAAAAATTGTAAATTTGTCAAGTGTATGGTTTGAAAACAAGTCTAAAATAAAGGTATTAAAAGTTTGACAATGATATTTTATTAAATAAGATTAATATCAAATGACACGTTAATTTTATACAATAATAAATACATCATCAGCTCAACTAAAATATTAACTACTAAAAAAAACATTAACTACTAATTTTGACAAAAAGTACTTGAATGTTGCAGAAGTCATAGCGCGTGGTGAATTCAAACCACATGTATTTTTGGCTCCCTTCAGGCACTACCGTCACCTCACCTTCCTCCACCTGCCAATCGCAGGGAAATTTGCATTCGTCGGTCTTCCACACTGACCATTTTTGAAACCCCGAGCTCTTCCAGTCGCTATCGTGACACTTTCCTTTCCACCCTGACGTTATCCAACTCCTCAGGAGGCTTCTCGATGTGCATTGCCTTTATACCTTGACTTTGCCAAAAAGTAATTTTCGAGATTTTATAATCTCTGCCGCTTCAGTTGACAGAGAAGAAGCCCTAGGTTGGGGAGATGATCATGCTTTGCCATAGCTACATGCAGTTCTGCCTTGCTCCTCTGCTCAATATCGCTAGAGTTGTGTTGAAGTACCGACACAAGTAAAGTTATTAAAATCGTGATTTTAATACGGCATGAAAAATACTAAACAAACTTGAATTATAAAACAGATCATAAAATCATAAGAAATTTTAAAATACATCAAAAAAATTCATGCTTCAAATAAAAATTCATAATACCTTAAAATATATGATTCAAATAAAAATCCATACATAGTTAATTTTATATGATTCAAGAATCAACTCAAATCATAATACCTTAAAATATATGATTCAAGAATCAACTCAAATCAGCCCTATAATCAATCCAAACATTTTATGATTGTAATTAACGTTTTGTTATACATAACAATTCACAAAATTAATTCAGTCCTCTCCTCTAATACTGAAATGACATTCAATTCAATCAAATTCAACAATTTTTAGTCCAATTTTCACCCCATTAATTCAATCCAATTAACGCAGTCCTATAATACTGAAATGACATTCAATTTAGTCCAATTCAACAGTTTTCAGTCCAATTTTCACCCCATTAATTTAATTTAATTTTCACCCGAGTAATATTTAGTCCAATTCAGTCAAGATATATAGTATGTACTGTGGCATTCAATTCAATAATTTTCTCACCCGATCAATTCCATTCAATTCAACATTATACATATACAAATTATAGGACCGGGCAAAATGAATTACAGGGTAAATGAATCAACTGATCACCAGACAATTAACACTTAACAGGGCAAAATACAAATCTATTACAGGGGAAAAATCTACTACTGCAGTGATGATGATGAAGGCAAAATGAACTTACGGTGTCGCCTGCTGCTGTTGAAGATAATGATGATGAGCTGAACGTCTGCTGGTGAAGAGGCCCGATGTCGTCTGCTGCTGTTGAAGATGGGAAAGAAAGGAGATCGTTGTCGGCGTGCCGCTATTAATGAAGATTGCAGAGGAAGCTCGGAGCCGTGAGCTGTTGAGGAGATCGTTGTCGGCTCGTCGCTGTTAAAATCGCGATAAACAGAAAAGGAAGCTGCGACCGTGAGCACTGAGGAAAGAGAAGGAGTGAAGACTGGAGTCACTGGACTGTGAGCACTGTCACTGACTGCTTTTATGGAGGATGGAGATCGTTGTCGCCGCTTTTGTTGTTGCCGATTAGGGATTTGTGAAGATTGAAGACAGTGAATTAATTCCCTGAAGTGAAGAGAGTCGTTTGAGTCCTTGACTGTGCAAGAAACATCTGATTTTTACGATTTCACCTGATTTTATCCATTTTAACTTTTTCAAGCGATTCAACACGTAAAGCATGTTTTGACTTGTAAAGCATGTTTTGACTCGTAAAATCGTATGATTTTACGAGTCAAAACGCGATTTTAACAACCTTGGACACAAGTTCAAGACATAAATTAGCAAACAATTCGACTAGTAGATTCAAAACTCTCTTACAAATACTATTCATGTGTATTCCTTCTGTATTCCCACCACCAACACAATAAAAGTAAACCATGGTACAAATATACGTGTTACCCACCATAAAGCAAGATAAAATACAACAATTTTTTGAAAATACAATTATCAAGCCTGCCGGAGTTGTTTCAATATCAAATTCTTTTAGGCTAAAGGTGCACTTAGAAACGGGGTTGCAGGCGCAATTTTAAAACCAAACTGATATTAAGTTTGTGTTTAATGATGTAATTTTTTAAAGTGTTTTTTAATTTAAAATATATTAAAATGATATATTTTTTTATTTTTTTATATTAATATATCAAAATCATGTGAAAAATAGTATAACAATTTAAAAAGTAGAAGATTTCGTAAATGCCAAACAGAAACTAAATGTATAAGTATCATCCGTCCCTCGTCCATTTTTCACCGACACAAGTAACTGGAGCATTCAATTAATTAATTGTTTATTCAATATTTGTTGAGACAAACTTGAAAAATACATATTTATTAAAAAGAAATTTTCGATCAAGATCTTTTCATTGGAATGTCGAGAAAATGAAATTATAGAAATATTCCAATAAAAATTCTAATATTTTGCTCAAATCAAACTTAAATAAAATAAATACTACATCACCGTAAATTACATTACTAAAAAAACAAGTCAATAACTAACATAATTTTGATAATGTTAATAATTTAAAAGGATACTACATTTCTTAGTTCTAATAATTCAAAAGATATCACTATACAAATCATGCAATAAGAATTTGAAACTTCAAAATAAGTTTTTGACAATTGAATAAATAAGTTTGTGCCAATTGTATAAGCATTATGTCTAAATTTCATGCGTAACTTAAACTCTACAATACCACATTACCAACTCATTTTTTTTGCCAATTATTCAAAGCGTAGATCTTCTGGATATCCAAAAAATATTTCAATAAGATTAGAATGATCTACAAGTCTTTCAACCTCTTGAAAAAGATTTAGTCCCTTCAATTTTAATTTTTTTTTATTACTTTAATTATCTTGGTCGACTTCCAAACTTGATAGTTTATATTCACAATAACTTTGGGTATAAAGTATCATTAAATTGTCCAAGCTAAATCATCACTATACTAAGTTGAGCCCAAAATCTACAATCTAGACTTTTAGCTTCTTTCTCGAACAAGTTATCATTAAATCTCCACCATCACCAATGTACCAATATACAAGTATAGGAGAAATGTACATCTTCAATGACTAAAAACTTTATTTTATCATAAATATTCTATAACATCTTGTTTGAACCCTATGGATTGAATTAAATTTAGAGGGTTAAATGAATTCTTGTGTTTGAAACTCTTTTAAGAGTATTGATTTAAATTAAAAATGAAATTAAATTTATATAAAAAAAGGGTGTAAAATTAAATTAGAAAGGAGACTATATAATTTTCTACAGTAATCTCTCTTGAAATTAACATTGAAAATAATATTCTAAAGATACTCACATGTTAACACAAAACCTATTTCTTCTCTATCTCTCTCATTCACATCTTTCTTTTCTCCCCCAAACACTCTTGGCAATACAAATCATTTCTTTCTCTACTTGGCAGCAATCCTTATAAAGATATTATTGTTCCTCATAAAGTATGTTATAAATATTTCCTTTTCTTTTTTTCATTTCATTTCTTTTCTTAGTTTTTACTTGAATCTTTCCTTTTCTTTTTCCTTTTTTGGTTTTGCCCATAAACCTCTCCCATGAAAACATTAGTAGCAAATTATGGGTGGATGTTGAGTTTTTTTTAGGAATATGTGTGGATGATGGTTGATTAATGTGTGAATGGTTGTAAACAAAAATACATATAAATTGAAAAGTAGTATTTGAAATAATAGCTGGTATATAGAAACAAAAATGGTATAAAAACTATCAATTCCTATTTTTTAATTTGAATAACAATAGGTAAAATCTACCAGCCAACTGAAATCATTTCTTGTATTTCTATCATAGTGTCCTTTACTTATCTAGTATGTGACATGTAATTTGTAATCCTTAACATGTTTATGAACTATAAGTCCTGTCAATACTCTTAATAAAGTATATTAATATAATTTGAAATAAATGTAATATTAGTTATGGCTGCTTATATGGGTTATTTAGCTTGTATGATTCAACACATGTCTTGTATTGAAAGACCAAGCATCCAACCAAAAACATGGAACAAAGAACAAGTTTATCAAGAATTGCTAATAGGACTGCAAGCAAATAATAACTCACATTATGTAATACATATGAGTTATAATGTATTTAGTCTATTAGTTGCAATACTTCATAGGAGAGGACTTATTAGGGATAGTCAATACAATGTTATTGAGTAACAAGTTACAAAGTTTATACATATTTTAAGTGGTTAGGCACGTACTTGAACACAAAGCTTTTTTTTTTTTTTTGCTAGTCTTCTGAGATTATTAGTCATCATTTTCATCGAGTATTTAGAGATCTAATAACACTTAAAGTTGAATTTTTAGTTCAACCAAATTGCTTTACAATCCCATCACAAATACTTCACCGTGAAGGAATATTTTATCCATACTTCAAGGTATTTTATTATATAGATATATTTATTTTAACAATATCTATAGAGATTATATGATCATTATTATTAATTTAAATAAAACTTTTTAGAATTATAGTAGCGTTTTAGATGGAAGTAATATCCCAGGTTAATGTTTCCAAAAAAAATGTATCAAAATATAGAGAAATAAAAAGTTATCTTACAATGTTGCTTGCACTTTTAACTTGAAACTCACTTATTCTTTTCTAGGTGAGAAGGCACAACTACATACTCAAGAAGTTTAGATATGCTCTGAGTAGAGGAGATAAGCTAAATGTTCCTCATGATATTTAGTTTTTATACATATACTTTTAATAGTGAATAAAAAATGTTACCTAAAGTTTTTAAACTATTTTTTCCTAATTGTAATTTTAGATCAATTCTTCTTAGTTGATGTTGAATATATGTTTAGATTGGGTTTTATCATTCCATATCAAATTGCTTCATATCACTTGAAAGAATATTTTCAACATCCTCATGAGAACCCAAAAGAGCTATTCAACTTAAGACATTCTTTATTACATAATGCAATTGAAAGAGATTTCAGTATTTTAAAGTCAAGATTTCTAATTATAATTAAGATGTCAAGATATGATGTGGACAAGGTGTGTGAAATTGTTTTAACATGTTGCATTTTACACAACTTCTTAATGGATTTTGATTTAGATGAAGAAATTATTACACTAGTTGATAAAGACCTCATGAATAGTGAACTTGAACGTAATTTAGTTATGGATGAATTGTTAGGGGTGAAGATGGATGGAGGAGGAAAATTATGAGAGAGACCATGACTACATAAATATGACATGATTACACATCTCGACATTAACTTCTATTTTATTTTCAATTAGTTGTTTTAAATATCTTGAACTTGATATTGGATGCTTAACTTTTATGTATTTTTGTTATAATATTTATTGAACCATTGTTGCACTATTATAGCCTTATTTTTTATGTTTATTTATTTTTACTTAAGTAATGTAAGTTAAAGAATTTATTACATGATGCCATATAATTATAGGTGGTATAATGGATGCATGGATGTTATTGAGATCAAAGGTGGAAATGATGGTGATGTACCATAGAAATGGATGAGATGATGCTTGAAATTCTTATGAAACAAAAAAATAAGGATCAAAAGGAAGATAAAGCCTTTTCTTCTAAAGCTAATAGGAAAGTGATAACTAAAATTAATGAAATCTTTTCTTTGAATATCTCCATGATAAAAGTATATAATCATTTTAAAAATTGTAAGGAGCAAATGATTTTAGCAAAAGAAATTGAATTAAAAAGTGGAATTGGATGGAATGACACTTCCAAAACATTTGAGTCTCCAATGGAGGTGTGAAAATCTTTATTGAAGGTATAAATGATATAATTCACTTGCTATATTTTCATTTTTATGTATTTATTAGTTATAATTGTTTTAACCTTTATTTATCTATTTTTGTTACAAGGCTAATCCTAAGTTAAGTCTTATTCGAGGAAAGCCTTTTCATTACTTTGACATTCTTACAGAGATATATGAGAAATATATAACAACTAGAGCTGAAGCTGAGAGTGCTAGAAAAAAGGTGATGTGATCCTAGCTATGACATCGAAGGATCCATTAGGAGTGTACACTAGGTCTATTATAAGGCCTAAAATGAAGGGGGTTCAAGAGGAGTTCAATAGGCTAAGTCAAGAGGTTTGAGTTAAAAAGGTTCAAATCTTTTAATTTGGACCTTTGTATATGTTTTGGGTCATATGTGTTCAATAGGCTAAGTCAAGAGGTTTGAGTTAAAAAGGTTCAAATCTTTTAATTTGGACCTTTGTATATGTTTTGAGTCATATCTGAAGCTACAAAAAAAATTTGGATGTGATTTTAATAGGGTTAGAAACTAGACATCTGTAAGTTTATAATCATATATGGTAGTTCTGCAAATTCATCCAGATAAGAGAGAATGATGTATTTGAAGTTGGGCTTAGAATCTACTCTTAAAGTGCGAAAATAGAAAAAAAAACATTTTTTTTTAAGAGTTATTGGTTCCATTCATTACAAGGAGTCCTTAATGCTATTGAGAATATATGTGGCAGCCATTGACTTACTTATTTTATAAGGATTCTATATCAAACAAGAAGAATTAATTGGTCAGAAATTAATTCTTATTTTACAAAGCATTGGACTTTTGTTTAGCAAGGATTTTTTAACAAATATTTCTCTTGGATATTTTTCATTATCATATGCAGCATAAGGTGAAAAATAATCTTAAACTATTATTTTATTTATTTTTATTATTTTAAACCTAATTTTATTTAGTTTGAGCTTTATTTAAATTGGGTGCATGCCTGATCCATTATTTTTAGGATTTACATATAAATAGTCTTATGTAAAGATTTTATTCAATTTTGAAAATAATAACAAAGTTGCCGCATATTGTCTTGATATAGGCGTAGGGTGGGGGTGGTCTTATTTATAGTCTTGGTTTTTCAGGACAAGGTTCCTTCTAGGTCAAACTCAAATTCAAACTTGATTTTATCTTTCTTGGAAGGAAATCAATTTGTCTGTGAGTTTGCGGATCATTATATTCGTAAGGTTCACATCAGTTGGTATTAGATTTTGCTCTAATTTCAAGTTATATCTTTTTAATTCATGTTCTTTTATTTCTCGTTAATTTTCTTGATTCTCTATGTCTTAGCGTCGACTAGTGTTTTTATATCTCTGTTCTTGTGTTTTCTTAGTTTGCCGATTGTTAGCATAAAAAAAACTATTTTGTGTTTTGTGGATTTTGATTACCAGAAGATAAGTATATATAAAAAAAGTTGGTTCTTGAATTATTTTGAGTTTGCAAAATATTAAAAATAGAAGAGAAATCAAAATATGGTGATTTGGTTGAACGTTTAAAAGGGAAAAAAAATAATCTTTGGGTTATTTTGATTTGATTCTTGAAATTTTACTGGGTTAGTATTAATTCCTTCAGTTTTCGAGTTTCGTATAAAAAATCTTTAGTTTCTTGATTTTCTTGATTGCCTTGATTTTTCTTGATTCTATAATTTTATTCATGTCTTCATAATGTCATATATCTCGCATGAAATTTGCATTGTTACCTATAAAATTTGCATTCATAGTTTCATTAATTTGCTAGTTTTAAGTTAAATATTTGCTTCTTGAGTTAATAATTAATTAAAGTTTGCTATTTGATTAGTTGATTCATTTGATTATTGTGCTAGTTACTTTTAAGAACAGGAAGTTAAGAATTGAGAGGTAAAAGGCATGGTGAGTATATTCAAGTGAAAAGCCTATAAAATTATGTGAAACATGAGATGAGAGACATTAGTTTTAGAGTAAACACGTGAGGAAGTGTATGGGAATATTTTTCATCTTTGCTACTAATATTTATTTTCAAAAATTAAAATTTTCAACAAAAATGGTTCATCACCAAAAGGTAATAAGGCTATGGAAAGGAAGTTTTATATGATAACCTTAAGATTTGAGGAGGTCATAAACATAATGGATAGACAACAGACTTTGATTGCTAGTTTACATGATGATCCTAATCATGGAGATAAAAAAGATGTTAAATTGCAAAAGAGATCAATCCAAAGGGTTCCTAATGCTAGGAAGGAAGAAAGATTAAAATTTCAAGCTTGAAAGGCTGTAGATAAATACAAAAAGTTTTCAAAGGTTGATGATCAGAAAGTTGCTATGAAATTAGTAAAGGAGCAACAAAGAGAGAACATCTTTCATGCTATATATCATATTAGTAATAAGGTGTGTAGCATGATTATTGATATTAAAAGTTGTGTTAATGTTTCTAGTACTATACTTGTTAAGAAATTGAATCTGAACACTGTTAAGCATGATAAACCTTATAAGTTTTGATGGTTTAATGAATGTGGTGAAGTTATGGTGACTAAACATGTTTTGATTTTTTTTTCGATTGGAAAGTATATGGATGAGGTTTTGTGTGATATGGTTTATATATTTGTTAGTCATTTATTGTTAGGGAGACCTTGGCATTTTGATAGGAAGGCCAAATATGATGGATTTAAAAATAGGCATTCACTTAAGAAGGATGGAAGGATATACATACTTGCATAATTGTCACCTAAACAAGTTTATGAAGACCAATTGAAATTGAAAAAGAAAAGTGAAGTTGAAATGGTAATACAACAAATGTGAGGTCGTGATTACCATGCAAAAATACGTATGAAAGTTGTTAGTAAGGCGTGCTTATCTAAAATTATTATCAGCTACTATTTTTATACAAAATTGTTTTGAAGGCAAAAATTGGGGAAAAAAGAGTTTCGAAGACTTAAACAAGACCAATTAAAGAGTACATGTTTTTCTGACATGCCTATGATTTTACTTGTGCATAAGGAGGTATATTTTAACACTAACAATCTTGATTCTTTTATTCCTAGTGTTGCTATATCTTTGTTATAGGATTTTGAGGATGATATAGAACAATTAAATTTGGATTTAAGCTTAATTTATTCTACTGTGCAAATTTACGCCAACAAGCATGATTTTTTATATGACAATTGTATCAAACTAAATTTTTTCCAAAAGTTGTTAGAGATTGTTTTTCATTTTGAGTTAAAATTACAAGACAATCAAAGTTTGGTAAGGCTTTATAATAAAAGGTATAAGTTATTATCCATATCTTACTATGTATTTCCTGATGAGATCCATAGTTGTTTGCCATTGATATAAGATGCAATCAACAATAGTATGGTAAAATATAGACATCATGTCCCTATAATTGATTATATTCTTAATGAGTTGCATGAATCTTATGTGTTTAGTAAGATTGATTTGACAATTGGTTATTATCGAATTAAGATGAAAGTAGGGGATGAAGGGGAAAAATAACTTTAAGAATAAATGTGGATTGTTTGAATGGTTAGTACACATAATAATTTAATGAGATTGATGAATCATAAATTATATGCATTTATAGGTATCTTTATTGTTTATTACTTTGATGATATTTATAGTAAGAATCTAGGTGAGCATATTGAACATTTATGATTTTTGTTTAATATGTCACAAAGGAAATCAATATGTGTTAATCTATTAAATTAAAAAAAATATTCACCATTTAAAGTAGTTTATGGTTTAAATCTACTAGATTTAATTTCTTTACTTGTTAATAAAAGAGTTAGACTTGATGGTAATATAAAAGCATATGTGATGAAAGCATTACTTAAGAAGGTACACCAACATGTTGAGAAAAAGAATGTGAAGTATGCATTTCAAGTAAAAAAAAAAGACAAAAAGAGAATTGAACCAGGAAATTGGGTTTGCGTGCATTTGCGCAAAGAAAGATTTTCTAGACATAGAAAATCAAAATTAATGCTTAGAGGAAATGGTTCATTCATTTTCCTTAAAGGAGTCAATGCCTACAAGTGGATCTACAAAGGGAGTATAATGTTAGTGTTATATTCAAAATTTCTAATCTTTATTTCATGTAGGTGATTATTTGAGGTCAACTTTTTTTAGAAAAAAGAGGATGATATAATCTTCACTATGACATTAAAGGATTCATTTAGAGTCTTCATTAGGTGATGATTCGAGGTCGATTTTTTTAAGTAAATAAAAATACAACATAATTTAACCAAGACCCATGTAAGCACAATATATATTTATTTTATTTAAAAGTTTATCAAGGTTATTTTTCAAAAATAAAATAAGCAGTCCTTTATCTTAAAAAAACACTATTTATCATTTTTTTTTAAGTAGAACCAATATGCCCTTAAATAATATCACCTTCCACTCCTAATACTACTCTTTTATTAAAAATAAAAGTTGGAAATCAATTTAAAAAATGTAATCAGCATATAATTAAGTTTGAATTTTTTGTATTTGACACTGATGGACTTGATTGAGTTCCATGAAGTAAATAACCTAGACATTCTAATTAATATCCAACATATTTAGGTTCTAAATCGACCCATAAAAATATGATCAAATCTAATAAACGTGTATAAAAATGGAACTGCTATAAAAACTATGAGCATATCCCATTTTAATGTAGTTGGGGAAGGGTGAGGGGGAGGTTAAATGGTTCTTTTTTTATTTGATTTTTTTTAATTTTTAAAAAATCAACATATCAAGTTTTAGTTTAAATTAGATAATTATTTCACACAAGTTGAATTATTTTTTTAATATAAAAAGTATCAAAGTCATGGGAAATTCTTTGACAATGTCATTAGACATGTTCCAGTATGCCAACTTTAAACACTTCCAACTCGACTCTTTATTTAGCTTAGGCTTCAAATTAAATCATGTGAAAATTGTTTGGCAGGTTTAAAGACAACCTAGACTGTCAGTAAAAATATGGTTTGATTTTTTTAAAATAAATTAAGATGACATTTCTTTTCAAACACTGAGATGACAACCTATTAGATCGACTTGAGTCAACTTGAATTAACTCACCAAACCTGCTACCCAAGCCATATACTCCACTGGGTTTAATATTTTTTTATGAAAATATTTTTATTTAGTTATCTAATAAAAAAATAGATGCTAGCAAAATCGAGCATCAACCGAATATGAGAATATTTATTTGAGATCATGATGACTCTATATGAAATTCAATTCCCAATTAATTAACTCGAGTTAACATACAAAATTAGTGACCCAGTTCATAGACTCTTTTGAGTTTAATATATTTTATTTAAAAATAAAATTAAAAAAATAGACATCGACAAATTAATGACTAACCCAATACCGTAATGTTTTGTAAATTGGAAGTATTATTTTCTAAATAAAAATCTTAAAAGTAAATTAAAAAAAACATTAAAACAAACTCTAACAATTTTATATATCATTGAAGATGAGAAAAAATGATAAATATGATAAAATTATATCAAGAAAAATGTATTAAAGATCTTAATAAAACATAAATTTTATGTTAATTGAATATTCATGAGTTTTCCTTTTCATATTAGGCACATAATAATTAGAAAAAAAAATGTTAACACTCCCATGCGTATAACATTATTTGAGAAACATGAAAAAAATTGAATAATTATTGAAATATAATGTTTTTTTTTATAGTGCATTTATACCTAAATAAAAAATTTTAAAATATTCAAATACAACAAAAAAGGATTAATCTACTTTTTCAAACAAGTTGAAGGTGTAAAAACACCTCCATGAAATTCTTTATTGAATTGTACTAGAAATATGATAAATGACGAGTTTCTCTTTTCTCTCTTAAACATAAGGATAAAAAAAACAAAATTGTGGATCAAAACAAATATTTCAAAAACTATAGGGACAATAAAAAGAAAAGGGAAAGTTGGTGGACCAAAAAGTATTTTCTCATGCGAATTTAAGATTAGCCATGAAAAATCTCTTTTTATTTTATACTTTGATCATCTTTTATTTAATTTTATCTTTCATGGACAAATTTTAACAAATTAATTATAAAAGGATGCAATTGAAAAATAATTTGAGGATAAAATTAAAAAAGAAACTATGACTGTGATAGATTGCTACAGTAAAATACTAACTTTTATAGCATATTTTGTACTTGTAATATAAATTAGACCATGATATTCTGCGATATTTTCAGGAAAAAAAATTTATTTGTGATAATCTCTCTCCAGAGAATACAACTTTCATATGCACGAAATTATAGCTCATACGATCATCAATTGCAGTCTTCCATTCCGGTTAATTATTTTGGCCAATATTGAAATTTTTTTTCTTAAGATAAAAATGATCTTTGCCAGCTCAATTAATAAATTTGGAAATAAGAAAAAAAAAAAAACAAGAAGAAAAGGAGGAGGAGGAGGTCCAACGCATTTGTTGGTTATCTTTTATGGAAAAACATAGGATCACTTAGAAGCTATTTATTTTTGCATTTTATAAATATTTTTTAAAAATTTTGAATTTATTTTTATTTTTTTCTTTGCTGTAAATTAATATTTTTTTGATATTTTTAGATTATTTTGATGCGCTAAGATCAAAAATAATTTTTAAAAAATAAAAAAATATATTATTTTAGAAAATATTTTAAAAAATAATTATACTCCCAGCTCTTAAAAGAGAAAAAAGAGTATACAACAAAAAATTTCTTTTAATAATCACGTCATAAACCTTGAAACTTAAAGTGTGTGGCTCCATACTAGATAAATGGGTCCCGAAAGGGGTGTAGAAATTCGGTTTGATTATTACAAGTATTATAGACAAATATATTTTTGACTTAATTCTCTTCTTTTTTTTTTATCTTGTTTTTTATCATTTAAGTAATCGAAGAATTGGTGTAGATTTAATTATTTTTGACGGATGCATCTTAAACCTCGACCTTAACACTAATACGTATTTAATGAGGTGTATGATATATTTTCTACTTTTATGTTTAGATGTTTTTAAAATTGAAAATGTAGTAAATTGATGTTTTTTTAGTATTTTCTTATAATTTTGATATGATAATATCAAAAATAAAAAAAATCTGAAAAAAATTCATTTTCATATATTTTTAAGTGAAAAACTATTTTGAAAACTAATCTATACTGTAATTGTTGAAGAAATTGTTTATGAAGGGAAACAAATAAAGAGTTGTCTTAGAGACGTGAAAACACTACATTTAAGATGTTTAATTATCCAACACAAATACAACACCCCCATAACATAACTAACCCTCTACACCTTTGAAAGAATAAGAAGAGGAGACAAATGAAAAAGAATCACTTTTTTTTTTGTTTATATATTCTTTGTGTAGTAACAAGTGTATATACATTTTAAGTATTATAATAAAACATTATGTTTGTTAATATTATGATTGTTAAGAAGACTATATAACTGTTAATTAAACAACTATAATTTAAATTAAACTGGATAGTTGTTATTCAATTTTATCTCAATGATCACAAATGTTAAAATTAATTATGAAAATTGAAGAAATATATCAAAAAAAAATTAATCTCACTAACATATTAAGTTCTAAGTTTCAAGTGCCAATGATCATCTTTTAATATTATAAATATTCATATAATAGTGTTAAGTTCTAAATGCTAAGTGTCATACTTGAATCTTACTAAAGTTATTGATGTCCACAAATTAAACCAAAAATTTTGCTGTAGAATTAAAGATACTACACACATAATACTATTTCAAATTCTTAAAGAGGTTTACAAGAATGTAGCACTACTATGACCATGTGCTAATATCTTATTTTCATTTATATTTATAATTGAAAACCTAACTCTTGTCAAAAGTGGCATCATTTCTATATTCATATTGGTGGAATTATACATGTTTCTATTACATTAAAAACAAACTTTAAATTCCATTAAGAGCCTGCACTAATCCTCCTTTAGGTAATATAACACATTAAATACTATCAGAATAAAGTCCAAAATTAATTATCAATGTCCAACACATACTAAACAATAACTTGTTGTTCAACACATTAGACTTAGAGACAAACTTCTTGCTAATCCGAAGTTGGGTTCTATTACTAGTATCTTTAATAACGAGTTTCAACTCCATTTCACTAGTTGTTTTCTTTACCATGTCTCTAAATAGTCCTTTTATAAGCAAATCCGCAAAATTATTTACAAACTTCACATAGACATTGCCCCATTTGTAATCAACTCTCAAACATATCCATGATGAATGCTTACATGTCTTGACTTACCATTGACTTATAGGTTGTGGCTACAACTTAATATTTAATAACATATTTTTTTAGTCATTCTGCTTCTTTATATACAACAACCATAGTAATAAATTGTGGTTCCATGGTAGAATGAGATATGCACATTTATTTCTTAGATGTCTAAGATATTGCACCTCCTCCAAGTGAGAAAATTCATCCCGATATGGATTTATTATCACTTGAACTAGTTATCCAACTTACATCACAATATCCTTTCATAAAACTGGAAAACCAAAATAAAACAATCCTAAATCAATTATTCTTTTTAGATAACCAAAGACTCTTGCAATAGCCTTCTAATGATCTATATATGGCTTACTTGTATATCTTCATAACTTGCATATAACAAAAGCTATATCTAGTTTTGTACAATGCATAGCATACATAAGATTTCCTATGACACTAGTATATTCTAGTTGTGCTATCGTTTTATCACAATAATCAATTAACTTAATACTATACTCAAATGAGATATTAGCCTCTTTTATATTGAGATGCTTAAACTTATCAAGTATTTTCTTAATGTAATATGATTGATTAAATGCATAGTCATTACTATGTTTCTTAACTTTGATATTTAAAATTATATCCACTTCACCAGGATCTTTTATTTTAAAAATAGAAGATACCTTTTGGTTTCAACTATTCCAACCATATTGGTGCTAAAGATTAACATGTCATCTACGTAGAGACAAATAATTACACCAAAGTATTTTTGTGAATTTGGAATACATGCACTTATTGACACCATCGTGATGAAAATCATTCAACAAAATTATTTTATCAAACTTCTCATGCCATTGTTTCAAAGCTTCTTTTAAACCATGTAAAGACTTTACTAATTTATAGATTTTTTTTTTCTTATTTTCAGGAAGTATAAAACCTCAGGTTGCTCCATATACACTTTCTCCTTTAAATCTCCATTTAAGAAAGTCGTCTTAACATCTATTCAAGGATCATACAATTTATAAGTGTTAGATGTCATCTTATAATATTATAAATATTTATATAATAGCTTTACAAAGCCCACTAGAAGAGCTAATTCACCATGACTTTCATTTAATTTACTACACAATAAAAACTCACACTTATAAACACTTAGAATTAAATGTTTCTTTTAAGTATGAGATGGACATTTTTATTATTATTATTCATTTATAAACTTCACCAACAACAATCTCAAACACCAAAGCAACTCCAGCTAATTGATTAAGGAATAAGGCTAAAAACACCCGTGGTGGATGTCCTCCTTCCAATATCTTTTCCTCCAAGCAAGATACGTATAATTTATCCTTATAAATTGAGGAATAAGGCCTCCATTTAGGATTAGGTTTTCTGAGTATAATTTATCGTTATAAAGAAAAAGAGAAAAATATAGAAGAATTATCTTCGTGGTTAATAAAACTAAATACTCCATATCTCTTCTTTTTAAAAAATAGAATAAAAAAGTAGCTATGAACGTCGTAATTAATCTTCAAGGTTATCAGGGCTAAGAGGAAAGTTGTTAGATCCTACTAAATTATTTAAGTGATGTTTTCTCTTAAGGTGAGAATAAACCACAGATTGCATAAAACTTCTTTACTTCATTAATAATACTTAGCTGCTTAAATAGCAAAACCATTTAACAACCCACGTGTTTACAAACTAACAGAATAAAGGATAATGTAAAACACACGAACTAACAGAAATACAAATAAGTAATTAACACATATAATTGTAAGAGACCCATCAATTCCAGTACTGTCTGCATGCAAAATGCACGTCTTCTAACTGCCCGTCTGCATGCATGTCTTGCCCGCAAGCACGATTGCACGTTTGAGTGCATAGGACATGCACACTCATAGGTATTTGGGATTTGGTTTGAGGCCACGAATTGAACTTCATGGCCTAACATTACTCCCCCAGGGAAGAGGATCCTTGTCCTCAAGGATGGTAGGCGAGAATTTAGCGAGCAACTGTTCAGTTAGTTCCCAAGTGACATCATCGGTGGAAAGATTCTTCCAATGAACTAAGCTCTCCTTAACAAGGTGGCCCCCGTGTTTGATCCAGCATGTATCCAAAATAGTTTGAGGCTTTAAAATGACAACACAGTCATCAGTGACTGGTGGCAACTCGGTTTGATGGAGAACTGCTTGTCCAGCAGTGGAATGGTATGGTTTCAATAAAGAAACATGAAACACGGGATGGATCCGCGCGTGATCTGGCAGTTGTAACTTGTAGGCGACAGGGCCACATTTTTCCAGAATCAAATAGGGCCCATAAAAACAACTGGCTAGCTTTTAATGGACACGTTTGAAAGCCGTTTGCTGGTGGTAAGGATATAACTTGAGAAGAACCCAGCTGCTAACTTCAAACGATACATCCCTTCTCTTGCAATCAGCCATTTGCTTCATACAATTAACCGAAGTTTCTAAGTTGATCTTAAGTTGTTTAAGCAAAGCATCGCGATGCAAAAAATGCTGATCAACTTCATGCACAGCCGATAGGCCTTCAGTGTACAATGGAATGGATGGGGGTAGTCGACCATACAATGCCTGGAATGAGGTCATACTAGTAGAAATATGGTACGTGGTATTATACCAGTATTCGGCCTATGGTAGATAACAGTTCTACTTACGAGGCCATTGGTGAACGAAACAGCGCAGATATTGCTCAACATAGCAATTAACGACCTCCGTCTGTCCGTCAGTTTGTGGGTGGTAAGCAGAACTGAGCTGCAATTTGGTGCCCGATAACTTGAAGAATTCCTACCAGAATTTGCTAACAAAAATAGGAACGCGGTCACTGACAATAGAAATGGGCATGCCGTAGAGCTTGATAATTCTGTCCACAAACTTGTCAGCCATAATTTTAGCAGTAAAGGGATGGGTTAAAGGAAGAAAATGAACTGATTTGCTAAACCTGTCAACAACCACCATAATTGTATCTTTGCCCTGGGAAGTGGGCAGTCCTTCAATAAAGTCTAAAGAAATGTCATCCCACACCTGACAGGGAATGGATAAGGGCTGTAGAAGGCCTGCTGGAGCCATTGTTTCAGTTTTGATCTTTTGGAAAACGTCGCATCCTTTAATAGTCCTCAACTGATCGATGCATCCTCGGCCAGTAGAATTGCTGCCTGTTTTGGTGTCATGCATTTCATGGAGTAAACGAGTGTGTAAGGAGTTATCGTCAGGAACAATGACCTTCCCTTTGTGGAAGAGTAACCCATTACGCCACATATATGGGCTTGCAGGATTATCATTGGCCAAACAACCCTTGGTCTGGATATATGGATCAGTTGTGGTGGCGTGCTTGATATCTTCCCATAGATTAACCTGTGGAATAAAAAGATGGTTAAGAATGGGACTGCCTTGTTTCCTAGAGAGTGCATCTGCGACATAATTTTCACGTCCAGGTCGGTATAATATTTCGCAGTCGTAGTCCAAAAGTTTGGCGACCTAGTTTTGCTGTTCTGGGGTAACTATTCGCTGCTCCAAAAGATACTTAAGGCTACGGTGATCGGTTTGAATGAAAAATTTCTTGCCTAGAAGGTAAGGTTGCCACAAGCGGATAGCCTCAATGATAGCCAACATTTCTTTGGCGTATGTAGACAAGGATAGTTTAGTTACTCTGAGTGCCCGGCTTATAAAGGCCACTGGTTTACCTTGTTGCAACAGCACAGCACCAATGCCTTCACCAGAAGCATCAGTCTCAATAGTAAATGAGTCATTGAAATTGGGCATGGTGAGTGTAGGAGTTGTTTTCATGGCCTGCTTGAGGGTAATAAACTCAAGCTCCGCGTTGTCATCCCAAACAAATTGGCCTTTCTTGAGGATGTTGGTGAGAGGCCGAGCAAGAACTCCATAATGGCTAACAAACTTCCGATAATAACCTGTTAAACCTGAAAATCCACCTAAAGAAGAAATATTAGTAGGGTATGGCCATGCTACCATTGCTTCCACCTTTATAGCATCTATTTTCACTCCATGATTTGTGATGATGTGTCCCATGTATTCCGGCTCTTGTTGCTGAAAGGCACATTTACTCATTTCGACAAAGAATTGGTGCTGCCATAATATTGCTAGGGTCTGTTGCACATGCTCTAAATGTTGTTCCCATTTATTACTATAAACCAATATATCATCAAAGAAAACCAAGATGAATTTTCTAAGATGAGGATGAAAGATAGAATTCATAATTGCTTGGAACGTAGTTGGTGCATTGCATAAGCCAAAAGGCATAACCAAGTACTCATAATGTCCATTATATGTCCTGAATGCAGTTTTGGGATATCAGGAGGACTTACTCGGACTTGATGGTACCCAGCCTGTAAATCAAACTTGGTAAAATAAGATGCACCGTAGAGTTCATCCAACATGTCTTCAACAGTTGGAATTGGAAATCTGTCTTTAATTATGGCAGCGTTGAGTGCACGATAGTCTGTGCAAAAGCGCCAGTTACCATATTTCTTTTTAACCAAGATTACCGGTGATAAGAAGGTACTAGTGCTAGGCTAAACAAGTCCGGAGTTTAGCGTTTCTTGGACCTGTTTCTCAATCACCTTCTTCTGATAATGAGCATAACGATATGGGCGTACATTCACCGGTGTAGTGCCTTCTTTCAAGGGAATGCTGTGATTAATCTGCCTGGAAGGTGGTAAACTGAAAGGCTCTATAAATACATCAAAAAATTCTTGCAACACTTCTTACATGCTCGGTTGAATGATAGCTTGTGTATCCTGCATGGTAATCTGAAGACAAAATACATATATGGCACCGCTTGAACCAATGTCTTTGGATATCTCTTTAAATGTAGCTGCTTGAATCTCATGGCCGTCTATCCCTTCCGTTTTATTTGCCCAAAAGAATTCCATGGTTAACTGTTTCCAATTGCAAACAACAGACCCGAGTAACTCGAGCCATTGAATTCTCAGCACCAAATCCAGCCCTGTGAATGGTAGAGAATACAGTGTTAAGGAAAAAATAGAGCCTTGTAGATCTACCTCGTTGAACTTTTCTTGACATTTGAGATTCTTCCCATTTGCTACTCGTAATATGAACGCTTTAGTTGACACCACTGGTAGACGCAGTAAGTTAGCCATACGTTCACTAATGAAATTGTGTGTGGAAACGATGTCAATTAATGTGAATATGGCATTAGAACCAATTCTGGCAGTAACTCGCATGGTTTTGGGTGCAGTCCATCTTGTTGACGCATGTAACATACCTCTGGTTCCATAAATTCCTCAAGGTTGGTTGTAGCATGCTGTTTGTCGTAGATGTTGTCACAGACAGCTGCCTCGCTGTCATCATAGCCTTCTAGCATAAGCAATTTTGCTCCTTGACATTTATGTCTTACTGTAAAACGCTCATTACAATTAAAACATAATCCTTAAAGTCATCTCCACTGCATTTCATCCCAACTCAAACGTCGTATAGGTGCCACCGGTGTTGTTGACGTTGATGGTGAAAGAGCTAGAGAAGCTCATACTGGTGATTTTGGACGTAGGAACTTTCTCTGTCTCATGAGCTGATCATCTTTCATTCGTGAAAAGCTGATATCATCTTTTAATGTTTGTGGTTTAAACATACGAATTCCATCAGATATCTCTGACTTTAAACCACCCATAAAAGTTCCCACTAAAGCCTTTTGTGTCCAACCTCTGACCCAATTGCCTAACCGTTCAAATTCTCGCTGGTATTCACGCAGGTATCCAATTTGTCTAATTCTCGAAAGAGCTTCATCAAAATTTTCGCACTCTGATGGTCCAAAGCGAGCCCAAAGTTCATCTTCGAAATTTACCGACGCAATAACACGTCCTTCATCTTGGAAATTCATGCAAATCCACTGCCACTATTGATTTGCTTCCCCTTCCAAATGGTAGGATGCCAAAGAGACTTTTTGTGTTTCAGAAGTATTCTAAAACTCAAAAAATTGATTTACACAATTGAACCATTCGGTCGGGTCATCTCTTGAAAATCTAGGAAACTCAAGCTTCGCTGTTTCGGAAGATACAATTTTTTGCCCTCCATCGTGACCTTCACGATAATGATTACCATGATTTGTAGGTTCCTGGTTAACAAGCAACACATCGGAGAGACAATTGAGGGTTTCTTCCACTTGGCGATGCCTATCAGCCATATCGATCTTCATTCTGTGTAGTCCATCTTGGACTTCACCGAGTGCAATTTCTAGATGCTCAATATGTTCTTTATTGGTTCCCATAACCTGGCTCTGATACCAATGTTAGGTCCCACTAAATTATTTAAGTGATTTTTTCTCTTAGGGTGAGAATAAACCGTAAATTGCCTAAAACGTCTTAACTTCATTAATAATACATGGCTGCTTAAATAGTAAAACCACTTAACAACCCATGTATTTACAAACCAACAAAATAAAGGATAATGTAAAACACACGAACTAACAGAAATACAAATAAGTAATTAACACATATAATTGTAAGAGACCCATCAATTCCAGTACTGCCCGCATGCAAAATGCACGTCTTCTAACTGCCCGTCTTCATGCATGTCTTGCCCGTAAGCACGATTGCACGTTTGGGTGCATGTCCCATGATTGCACGTATGAGTGCATGGGACATGTACACTCACAAGTATTTGGGATTTGGTTTGAGGTCACGAATTGAATGTGGTGGCCTAACAAAAGTTGATAACTCAAAATTCTTATTTTTAAAAAAGTTTAATAACTTAAAAGTAATATTTTTTAACTTATTTTAATGACTAATCCAAACATCATTTTTCATCGTGTCTGTTTGGAAGTGTGGTTGTGGTTATTTTTTAAAGTGTCTTTCATTCAGAAATGTATCAAAATAATATTTTTTTTATTTTTAAAAAATTATTTTTGACATCAGCATATAAAAATGATTTAAAAACACCAAAATATATTAATTTAAAGTGAAGAAAAAATAAAAAAATTAATTTTTTTAAATATTTTTAAAACACAAAAATAAACAGAGTAGATATAACCTAATATAGTTTTTATGTCACTTTTTCATAGAATAGTTTTAATTTATTGTTATAGAATTATTTAAAATAAAATGGTATAATGTTCCAACAGATGATGGAGCCGATAAATTATGCCCCATCACGCGGCGGGTTTCCACGTTCCTTTATTGGTGCGTGGGTTAACATTTCTCAAATTGACTTTATAATAAAGCTAAATATATTTTTCAACTATGTAATAATTTGTTCAGCTAAAGTTCAAATATTACATGCGCATATACACTCCTAAAGGCTTGGTGGGTGTAATAACCAGTATCTGCACTTACAATATGGACCACATCCCACCTCCGACAGTCCACATAAAACATAAATTATAGCTTCTTTTCTTTTTTTAGTAATGCGTACAAAGTATTTTTTAAATTAAAATAATATTTTTTTTTAGATTTTTTTATGTTGATTATAAGTGTATTTAACTCATAAAAGAACCTATAAAAAACCAATTTTATGTGTTTCAAGTAAAAATAATTTGAAAAACACTTTAAAAAACAAGTTGGACCACAAAATAAATGCATAGGGATTGAATTTTTTTTTTGCTAAAAATTATATATTTTTTTATATTTTCAGATCATTTTTATGTGCTGATATCAAAAATGATTTTTAAAAAAAATATATATATTATTTTGATATATTTCTAAATGAAAAATACTTTAAACCGCAATCGTTATCACAACCTCAAACATATTCAAAAATCTTTCATGAATTGCAGTTTTTGGAACGTATATATATAAATCTTCCCCCTTCTATCTTGGAAAAAAATAATAGTTAATTGGAGGATGAGTCTCAATGGTGATGAATTTGATTCCATATTCTTGGTTCAGATTTAGGGGATGCCATATATAAGACCTAGTTATTGACCTTGGTGTTTATTGTTTTCGGATGTGTAAATGGCTCCTTAAAGACCTAATTAAAGAGAGATTTGACCTTGGTTTGCAAAGTTGACCCAAGATAAAGTTACTATTTAAAATTCGAGGGAAAAAAGAAGAAGAAGAAGAAGCAAAAATACTCGAGAGTTCTGGTACAAGTCTGAGAAGGTGCAAGTGCTGCCATACTTGCAGCACTTGATAATTCAGAGTGGTGAGGACCCAACAGAAAAGGTGGCAACACTCAAGAAATATTCCATTTTTCTTAATTGGATGGTTGTTGTATGAAATAAAGGGTATTTGCAGTCGCCATTAAAATTGGGGTCTCTGGGTCAGCATCTGCTCTCAAGGTTCCTGTCAGGAAATTAAACTGAACTGGGTCTATTTTCAAAAGGAACCATTTCTCAGGATAATGCTGCAAGTTGCAACCAATACGTATACATCTTGATTTGTGCGCACCTGTTTGATGCTGATGACCTTCCTATTACCATGATTTATTGCCGAGAGAATTAATATATATTTTATATCCTGAAGTCACGATAAAAAAGCTTTACCTCTTACTGAACCAACCCGGCCGGCTTAACCGAGACCGGATTAATCCAGGTCTAATAAACTCTAAAATACCATGTTTAGATCAAAAAAGAAGTCGCAATCGGAGCAGGCACTAGTAGCTGCGAAAACCAAGGTGAAAGAAACCGTGCAAATCAACCTTGTTGTTGCAGCTTACCATATTTAGAGGCTAACATAAAACCACACACACACTCAAAGTCTACAGCCACACAAGATTTAGCCTTCTCTTGGATCATACGTTCCAAACCAGAAAAGGGATTTCAGATTTCGTTAATCAGATACAATAAGATGGATGAAAAGAACATTAATTAATTAATGTTTATAACGTTTTACAGACATATAAAAATAGATACGAACAGCTAGAATAAAGGTATGCTCGTAAATGAATATTATTAATCACTCGCATATAGACGAGAGGATTATTCAGACAGACATTAATATATTGATTTAATTACGATCTGCACAACAATATCTCTACAAAGTGTACAACTAAATATCAAACTGCTCCTAATCTATGCGAGTAAGCATATAATTTACCTACGTTTCTGCTGTTAAATCCTGTATTAAGGGTATACAGATCAGAAGCAAAGGAGAACAAGGGTCGTACTCTGCCAGAAAACTTGCAAAAATTATCGCTTGTTATGCAATGGATTCGGGCCTGCAGGAACCTTGCGCTTCTGTGACGCGAATTCTTCAGCTCTCTGTGCGAAGGGCGAAGGACTAAAT
Organism: Populus deltoides; assembly: GCA_015852605.2. Taxonomy (NCBI): domain Eukaryota; kingdom Viridiplantae; phylum Streptophyta; class Magnoliopsida; order Malpighiales; family Salicaceae; genus Populus; species Populus deltoides. The sequence goes on along the minus strand of CM027571.2, from coordinate 22,486,535 downwards.
GGAGAGCGAAAGACTTGCTGGCTTGTGGAAGGTGCAGAAAAGCTCCCCCGGATTGCGTGACTCCTCCTCGGAGAGCTGCCAAAGAAAATCAGAAGAGCAACGATGAGGCAGAGTTGAAAGAGTTTCATGTTTTGAGACTCTCTTAGTTTTTTGAAAGACATATGGATATGCATAAAGGCAGTGTGCAAGCCTGGCTAGCTTGTTATTGTATATATACACATTCAGGGCAATATGGATTGGCTGGTCCATTTCTAAAGTTTGTAAAATGTGTTCATACTTAGGATGTGTTTAATAACATAAAACTATTTTTTTTTCATTTTCAGTTTTCAGTTTTTTTAGTAGAAAATTAAATGATGTGTTCATTTGTTAAAAATAAAGATGGATTCTGGAAATAAATCAAGATTATGACTATTTTTTATAAAAATAATCAAAGCTACCTTGATATTTTGTATTTGTGATAATTTAATTATAAAATATTAATTTTATTTCATTCAAATTAAAAATTATCTAAAAAATTATGTTTCTAACTAAAAAAAATCTTTATATTAGATTTATAATAAAAAAGATCTAAATATAAAAAACAATTTTAATATTTTACATTGGTAAAATGTGTTTGTATATAAAATAAAAAAATATTCTTCAAGTTTTTTCTTTATTTGAAATAAGTAAAATGCTTGTGAAGAAAAAACTATGGAGAACCTTTGAAATGTGTTTTCTAAAAATGTGTTTGGTAATGTGATATAGAGTATTTTTTTAAATAAAAATTAATTTAATATATATATATATATATATTCTTGATATAAGCATATTAAAACCATAAAAAAAACACTTGAAAATAAATCAATTTAATACTTTTTCAAACAAGAAATAATTTAAAAAACATTTCGAAAAGCATAAACCATTCCTATACCAAACATGTAATATAAATTTGAAACATCTAGTTTTTCAACTACCTAAAATTAAAAAAAAAAAAATTAAGTTCTAGTTTTTATTTTTTGAACTCTTATTTTCCAAAACAACTAAAATATTATTTTATTTATAATAAACACTTTTTTCTTCCTTTCTTTTCAAACCATCTAGTAGTTAACTTGGTATTAAGAGGCTTGCTTCTTCTGTGGTTTTAAGTTCGAGCCCTGTAGTTGCTAATAAGATACCCACTAAAAACTTACATAATTATTAACTTCAGAACCTGTAAAATAATTAAAATACACGTAAACTAATCAGAAACCTACCTAAAAATACCTTCTTAGTCATTGTTTAAGATGTGCGGACTTCCTACCATCTGGTCACATAGAAAAATTGTGTAAATTGAGTCTTTTGTCGAGCTATAACCACGTTCAAACATTAATGTAGCATTACTGGCTTAGCGAGGTCCCAAGTCAATACATAGGCGTGGCGAGAGAAAAATAAATAAATAAATAAATAAACACATGAAGGTGAAGGCAATCGGGGGCATCGCTTGCTGTGGCTTGAGATTTCTATTCAAGGACCTAAATGACGATTGCTTCTAGACTCTAAGTAATATATTTTAGTGTTTTAAAAATATTTTAAAAAAAATTAAGTTTTTGTATTTTAAATTAAAATTTTTTGATGTTTTAATCATTTTAATATGTTGATATTAAAAATAAATTTTAAATAATAAAAAAAAAATATTCTTTTAATATATTTTTAAATAAAAATATATTTTAAAAAATAATTATTATCACAAAATATGCATATATTCTAATATAAAAAAAAATTCCAGCTTGAATTTGGACATCATAGTCAAAAGGACAATGCCGACACCCTCGATTAGTCTAATAGAAATAAGTTGCTTGAAATAATTAATGGCCAACTAGAAGGTCATGTCTATAGGCAAAGCTTAAATATGGAAAACTACTAACAGTATTTAAAGGTCGGCTACGACATGTATCAAGATTGACGGTGTGTTGTTTTTGTGTTTTAAAAAATTAATTAAAAGAATTTATTTTATTTATTTTAAATTAATATTTTTTGATATTTTTATTTTATTTTAAAGTATTGATATAAAAAATAATTTTTTAAAATAAAAAATATTATTTTAATGTATTTTTAAAATAAAAAAATAACTGTAAACATATTTACAAATACACCAGGCAAGTTCTATAGGAAAGGAACACATGGGATCGTAGGATTAGCTATCCAAACGCAGTTTCTGACAATAGTTACCTCCAATATAAACAAATGGCTCCTGGGAAAAAGTCCTTCAGCCGACTGCCCACGACAATACATTTATGAGTGTGTTTGAGCTCTTTATTGCGAAGTTAAGGAATATTCATGCCCTAAATGATGTAGTGTTGAATGCAAGAAAACTCTACTGAAATATATGAGAAGGAAGAGCATTTTACTGTCTGAAATATCATCTTTTTTGTTTTTTTTTTTTTTCCACCACGAGGGTGGCTACAATTTTTTTTTATTATTAATTATAAATATTCATGTTAGTTTATGTACATCTCGATTAATTTTTTAAAATTTTAAAGTTAATGATCAGATAAACCTCTAATAATCCTGAAATTTATAATTCTCAAACTGGTAAATTCTAAAATATAAATTTAAAATCTGACGAATTGAATTATTTTTCAGGGTTGGTGGCTACAATTCTTGATTTCCCTTTTAGTATTTGCTAATTCATAGATATATAGCCCTCACTCAATTTCATCCAAGAACAAATCAACAATTCTAGGCAACAATTTTCTACAAAAATGTGATTTAATTTGCCAATGAAGATCGGGAAATCATAATTTTAGAGCAAGGAGAGACGAGAATTCTTGGATGGAAAGTTAAAAGTCAACTCTCAACTACCAAATAGGCAAATCCAATCGGGCCTATCACAGGTTTTTATCATAAACCTACTCGAGAAGAGAGAAGAAGCCTACAATATTTATCAAGACAAATATATATATATATAAAGGTCAGGGGATCCCATCTTCTTTGTACGGCACGTGTTATTAGTCAGCACCATCATTCTCATTCAACCATGAAATTCTAACCTGTAAAAGTTCACTTTTTCTCTTTCAAGTTTCAAAGAGGTGTTAATGGTCTCGACATAATATATATATATATATATATATATATATATATATATATATATATTATAATTTAAAATGAATAGATAATACAAGATGATTACCTACCCAACATAAAATATTATATATTCTACACTATCATACATCTTATATTATAGAATCCTTATTAAAATTGTATTAAGATCTTAAATAAAATGTTATTTGCTTCGCAAATGAAACTAATATAGTAAAATACTATATCACATGATAAAAACATTCGTATCAAGACCTAAACTCAATACCTAACGACTCTTTTTTGCAAGGAATTCTTTCCAAGTAGGAATATAGTAAGCATTAATTATGCATTCTACTACTAGTTATCTTGGGGATGAATTTTGTGCGTGGACCAATTGCTAATGCTCCCCTTCCCCACCTCTCCCACTCCCTTTCCATGTCCAACGTGCTTAGGGTGGTGTAGTCATTTGACTATGCACACTCGCACTGGAATTTTCTTGATTGGAATCCAAAGAGTCATTGAATATCAGAGTCCTAACTACTATCAATGTGATATTGAATATCACCGTCCTTACATGGTAAATTTCATGACTAGATTTGTAGGTCGGATAAAAAAAAAGTAACGTAGAAAAAAAAAGCATTCTTAGTGTCACTAACGTTTTTCTACAAAGTGTAGCTAATATTAAGGTGTTTATAAGACTAGTATAACTTCACATAAAGTAAACCAAAAATATTGTAATAACCCAATTTTTGACCTTTTTATTCTAATTATTATTATTATTTTATTTACTGAAAAGAAAAAAATGATGAAAAAAATAATAATGTTGGAAAAACAAGTAAATAAAGAATGAATTAAAATTTGGGTTAAGGGCAAAATGATTGGAAGTTTTTTGGTTTAATTAAACTTTGGAATTAATCAAATTAAGCTTGGAATTAATTTAATTAATCCAATTAAGGGTTTAATTGGAGAATTGATAAATCTTTAGACTTAATTAAGCTTGAAATTAATTTAATTCATCCAATCAAGGGTTTAATTGGAGGATTGATAAGTTTTGAGACTTAATTAAGCTTGGAATTAATTTAATTCATTCAATCAAGGGTTTAATTGGAGAATTGATAAGTTTTAGACTTAATTGTACTTTGGATTTAATTAAATTAATGAAATCATGGACTTAATTAAAGAAATACCAAAGTTTGAAGAGTCAACTACGGACTGAATTGATACATTCTGAAACCAAGGACTGTTTTTTAAAATGCGATGAAATGCAGGGGTCCTATTAAAGTTTACCCAGGGGTTTACTTACAAAAAGTTCAAAACTTCAAGAACCACATCAAAAATAGCAATTTGAATTGAAAACGGAGCCGTTTCTTGGACAAACTGTTCACTGCCCATTTCAGGTTCCGTTTCGACAGTTACAGACAATGTTTATGTTTCAGCGTAGAGGCATTAACAAGGGAGAGCCAGGGGACAAAAACAGGGGGGGAAAGAGACCGAGAGAGGGGAATAACTGCAGGGGAGAGGGGGAGGACGATCAAGAGAGGGGGCCGCCAGGCCTCCCCCCAAGATCTCCCCTCTATCCACCTAAGACTGGTGCGAGGGGAGGGTTTTATGAATGGAAGAAAAACCAGGGGAAGAGCAGTCCCAAAGAGTGATCAAGTCCTCGTTGCTCTCAGGCTCCTCTGGATCTCCGGATGGGCCTGAACAACATGTTGCAGTAATGAACGCAACGTTCTCTGCACCATGCTCTTTGGTGCCTATCGATTCCTGTCAGGTTGGTGCTCACCATCCAGTCTTCTTGCAGCAGGCTTATATGTTAAGCCCCAACAGGTTTCCCTTGTCAACCATCGTCCTTTCATCTCCTTCGCACTAGAAGTAGCAGTGGAGAATCTGCTCCATCAACGCAGCGTCTTAGCAACAGCAGTGCAGCAGATCAGAGAGGAAGGAGGAACACGAAAAAAAACTGGGGGAAGAACTAAAAAAAGAGAGAGCAGAACCGGGGGAGGATGAAAAAGACTGGGGGCTGACTGAAGGAAAGCTAAAACAGAGGAGAGGAAGCGGTGTTGGTGGAACAACCCTTCCACACCGCCGTCTTCCTTCGCGAGCAGCAGATTCCAGGAACAGACGAAGAAGGAGAAGAGAGAGAGAGACCGGGAAAGAGAGGACTGACAGACAAGAAACCAGGAGGGAGAAGACATCGTCCGGCCAGAGCTAACCGGTCGTCACCTTTGTCTTTATCTTGACCCCGCAGCTGCACCAGCCCAACGGCTCTTCCATACGGTGAACATCTAGCAGTCCACCATTGAAGCGGTTGTCTCATCTCGAAACGGCGGGGACACGAAGGAGAAAACCAGAGCAAGGAGAACCAGTGAAAATAAGAAGAAACAGGGGAGAGTGTCCGGCCAACAAGTAACCCTCTTCCCCCCATCGTGCTCCCGAGGCCAGCATTCACCGGTTCCTCAGTCGTGAGAGGTTTCTTCTCCGCCCAAGCTGAATAGCCAATCGTGGGCACCGTCTCCCTCAGCCTTGCCAGGTAAGTTCTTCAGTTTTCTTTCTTTTGGTAAATTAATTATCGTTTGCATGCATGCGTGAGTGATTCACGCATGCAACAGTGGCAGCCGGGTCACTGGTTTGGACTAGTGACCCAACCCTTTTTTTTTTTGACCATGCAACATAAATTAAAAACAAATAAAAAAATAAAGAATAAAAAACAGAAAAATAAAAAAGTAGAAAAAATAAAAAAATAAAAGATGTGTATGCATGCATGAATAAAAATAACATAAATTTATTGGTTTATTCACGGCGCTTGAGTCGGGAATAAAAGTACCGGTTTAAATTTATATTATTTTTATTTATTTATACTTTATTTTATTTAGCTAGAAAAATAAAAAATATGTGCATGCGTAAAAATAAATTTATTTTATTTGTTTATTCACGCGCCTGAGTCAGGAATAAAAATATTGATCCAAATTTATTTTATAACTACGTAATAGTTACCAATGCCAGAGTTGGAATTATCCGTAGTTGAATATTCACTTACACCAGAGTCAGGGATATTGTGAATAAATCATCAGAACGTGAACCAATAAAGATTTAGCAATTTAAGACAAAAACATCAATGCAGTTTGCCTTAGGCAGAACGTTTAAGGGGTGATAACATCTTCCCTTTTACGTAACCAATCCCGAACCATAGAATCTCTGTTGACCAGTTAGGGTTTCTAGTGACCATAATACTAGGTGGCGACTCCTAAAACAAGACATTTTCCCTTAAAAGAAACAGATGCCAGATATCTTTTCTTTTTCCATATTCAAGAAATATTTGTGGGCCGCCGCGATGTCGGGTGCGACAAATATAACGCGAGTTAATCTGTGTTAACTTGTCAAGCTCGTGACCTAGATCATGAGTTTCAAAAAAAACCCATGAAAAGCAAATTGAACAAATTATGAAGTTAAATCCTTCAAAAACTTATTGTTGAATGATGAAATTAAAAAAAATCAACATAAAAAAGGACACAATAAAATGATCTAAATCTATCTAACTTAACTCGTAAAACTTGTGATTTGGGTTATAAGATCGAAATAATCTCATAGAAAACAAACTGAAATAAATAACAAATCCTAATTGTTAATCAACCAAATGTTGAAGATGTTGGAGGATGAAACTAAAATAAAAAATACCAATTAAAAAGGAGAAAAACAAACACTCAAGTCAATCAAGTTAACCCGCCAAACCTATGACATGGGCTATGAGACTAGGATAACCACATGGAAAGCATACCACACAAGTCATAAAGCTCAATTCTAATAAATCAAATGTTAATAGATAAAATTAGAACAAAAAACACATTTAAAAAAAAACAAAAGAAAAAAAATATTATTGCAATAAACAACGTTGTGTAAGGTAGTGCACAATAAAATCACCACTCTTTAGTTTTTGGTAATAATTTATAATCTTGTATGTTAGGGACTGTCATCAAATAATAAAAAATGATATTTCAAAAGGTACATGAACTTGTATAAATTCAAAATTTTATGTACTTGAACTCATAATTTGAAGAGTGTCATACCCTTCTCATGAGAGCGTGATGTCATGGCGAACCTTCCTGAGCGGGTTTAGGAGGTTTTTGTTCGATAAAGAGTCGTCACCTCATATTATGGTTACTAGAAACCCTAACTAATCTTTAGAGATTCTAGGCAAGGGACTGGTTACGTAAGGAGAATTTATTAGCACCCTTAGTACGCCTTATCTGAGGTAAGCTGCATTGTTTTTGTTTGTGGTTGCCATGGTTTGATGGTGTTTCTAAATTCTATCAGCCTGTTATGGTGGGATTGCTACGATGAACAAATCTTGATTTTCTAGATCAAGAATTTGGTCTAAAAAGTCTCATCATAAAGAAATATTAGAAGAAAGCAAGCTCATTCACAACTCATATGTTGTGAAGAAGCTGAAGTTAGAAATCCAAAAAGATTTAATTATTATTGAAACTTCACTTTTCCTTTTGGTATTTGGAATGTTCATGTCTCTTGTACCATGAGACACGGGTTGAGATATCCCTAATTATCGTTAAGATTTCTTTCAAATAGACTTGGGATTCTTAGCTATTGCATCATTCTAAATAATATTTCAGATAAAAATCCTTGCAGTTTTTATCCTTATATAAGAAGTGAATGGGTTGTTTTATTCCTAATAATATTTTGGGTATTAACTATATCGTGACGTGCATGACGTCGAATGACAAAGCTGCCTCTTGGAAATGAGAGGTGTTTAGGTTTGATCATAAAGTTGTGATTAGAGGGTTCAGAAGTCCCCACCTGGTATCATAGCAACTACAAAACCTATTGTTCTGTGAGAGTTTGGGTAAGGGAACTAGTTGTGCAGGGGAAAAACACATCACCCCTAATGCACCCTTCCTACAGTAAGCTACATTGTTAATTAATTGTTAATCTAAGGCATGTTTCTAGTTTTTGGTCTCATTTAAAGTTCAAGGAGATCTCCCTTTGTGAGGAAATTTTCCTTATCAGATTAAATCATAATCGTTCTAAGACCCTAATTTTAGTATTGCGTTAATTTTCTATTTTGTTTATTTAATACTTAAGGGATACGTCATAATGTAATTTTATACTCTTAAATATTAAAGTCTATAAATAAATCCTAACACTCCGACTAATAAAATAATTGTTATGGGATTTTTGGTATTTTGATCAAACCCTAATGGATACAATCATAAATTGGTTATGATATTCATTTTGTGTTTTTAAAGCATGATAAAAATGTGGTTTTATCTTTTAGAAAATATGCATGAAAAACCTTTAGGATTTGATCGTATGCATGAAAGCAAAAAATATTTTTTGTGTTTTGAAATGAGGAATTTTTTTGAAATTGTTTTAGATTTTTTTAAAATTAGGGAGAAAAATCGAGTATTTTTAACATTGGGTTTGTATCTTACAGTGTAAATCTATAGCCCAATATTAAATAATTTTTTGAAGAAAAACATTTTTTGAGTTTTTTGAAACAAAGGAATTTTTTATAATTTTTTTATTTGTTTTGAAATTTTGGAGAAAAAATCAAGCATTTTTAATATCAGGTTCATATCTTACATTGTAACTCTACAACCCAATATTAGGTATAAGTGCTAGAAAATCATTCAAGGGACTCACAAGTATTTTTAAGATGGTCTCTAAATTTTTAAAAGGTTGTTTGGCTAAACATGCAAATATAGATAAATCAAAGCTAAAAAAAAAAGGCTTAAGGTGTATTTGACAAACACACCCTTAGCTTAAAATTAGAGGCATTAAAAATGTTTTAAGGGTGTGTTTAGCAAATACACTCTTAAGAGCCAAACGGAGGCTTATTGCTTAAGGAAAAACATGGCGGGCCACACATGTCTTTATGGATGGGTTTGGGCTTGGCCTAGCCGCATGAGCTAGGCTCAGGCCCAGCTTAATCTGATTGTTGGGCTAACATACTCCTTTTTTATGTGAAGATGGGTTGGACCCAGCCCAGCCATGTGGGCTGGGCCAAAGGTCCAGCCCATCTCCCTTTGCTGGAAAGAAAACCAACTGCTGCAAAATGTGAATTAATTCATGTCTCCTTTATGGTGAGCTGTTAGATGAAAGTTATACTACTTACGGTGGTGCTGCCTAGATTGATGGCGATGTTGTCAAGAAATGAGAGGAAAATGGTATTTGGGTTGTTTTTTTTTGTTGGTACGAGTGAAGATGGTGGAAGGAAAGTGAGAAAAGGTTGAAAAGTGTGATGTTGAAGTTGGACCAGGGGTGGTTTTGTTTGGTGTCTATGAAAAAAGGGGAGAAAAAATTATGGTTATGTTCTTCTATTTTTTTTATAAAAAAAAACTAGTACATATAGTAGGTTTATGCTTCGGTCTTTCCTCTTTTTCTCAATGGATTTCACCACTATTTATAAGGGTTGAAAGAAGGGTACGAGGTGCTTATCTGGCATGAATCATGACACTTAATTCAAATGGAAAGTATATCAATCGTTGGTCAAAAATCACCATCTCAAGTTGTTAAAGCTAGGTTGCATATATTGATTAGGTCGTTGTCTTTAGGACTACGTTGTGGTGGCTTTAGAGATCACCACCCAACGGGAATCAAGCTGGGGTATAGTACAGTGTTGAGCCATCAGAGTGATGGCTTGTTTGTTCTATTTGGTGAAGAAATAAAGTATTAAATGCCCTTTGAAAAACAACCACTTAATAAACTTTTCAAGTACAAAGGTTGAAGATGATGAACAGTGTCAAACGACGTGTCATGTGACACTAAAACTTTTTTTTACCTTTGTTGATCAAAATGATGTCGTTTTGATCTAAAACATATTGTTTAGTTAAAACACACAGTTTCATTTAAATGAAACGGCGTTGTTTCGGTGTTTATGGTTAATATAGGTTTAAAAAATCCCATATTTCAATTTTAGCCCTCAATCTTCTGATTTATTATAATAAGTCCTCAATTAAATTTTGACTATTAGAATCAATTCAATTTCACCCCTATCAAATCTTAAAATGACTCTATGAGTTTAGCTCATTTTTCAATTTGGTCCTTGGTCTTGGATATTTTCAATTTCATCCCTGATTGACCTTTAAACTTGTAATTTCTTCAATTTCATCTCTTATTTCACTCAATTGGGTCCCTAAATTCACGTTCCTTATTAAAAAAGGTCCTTGTCCTTAAATTTCTTCAACTTTGATTTTCGTGCAATTTCAACTCTGATTTCACCTAATTAAGTTTGGAAAAAAATAAATTTGGTCCTTTAAAATTTCAATCTTCTTAATTAAGCCCAAATTAAGCTTCCAAACTTAATTATTTTACTAATTATATCTCTAATAAAATTAATTTGACTCATTAAAAGCCTAAATAAATCCTTGCACTTCATTAATTCTTTTAATTTAACCCAATTTAATTAAACTTTTAATTGGGCCTATGATTAAATCAAATTAGCATATTAAAAGCCTAATTAAGTCCTCGGGCTTAATTTTTATGCAATTTTGTTTGATAATCATTTGATTTAACCTTGAATTTGCATTATCTTTCAATCTTGGATACAATGGGTATAATTAGACTCCCAAATTTGTCTAAAATTTCAACTTAGTTCCTCTATACATTTGAAACCTTTCTTAGTCTGCTCTTGCTAAGTTGCCAATCCTTTTGTTCTTATTATTATTATTATTATTATTATTATTATTATTATTATTATTTTATTTATTTTATTTTCAAAAGAAAAAGGTAAATTTAAAGGGAACCTAAAATTGGATCATGATAGTTGCCCCCCTTCTTTACAATACTTACAACAGGAAGTCTCGTAATAGACTATAGATAGTAAGCTTGTAAATGAGAAAAGATGAGAGATTGTGGATTAACCATATCAAGAAATAGTCAATCCTTTTTAAAAGCATTAGAAGTGAAGGGTTGAAAACGCAGCTCAAAAAGAAAAAGAAATAGGGCTAGAAATCACACTATCTAGGAGATGAGGGCTTAAAGATGCACTTAAAAGAAAAAAAAAATAGAGCTTGTAGATACACTATTTACAAGATTAGTGCCCAAATATGCACTTAAATAAACAAGATAGGGCTTTAAGGCACACTATCTAGGTGATGAGGACTCAAAGGTGCAACTTAAAAAGGAATAGAGATAGAGTTGAAAGGTGCATTATCTAAGAGGTGAGAGTTCAAAAGTGCACTCAAAAGAAAAAAGATAGGGTTCACAAGTGTATTATTTGGGTGATAAGAGCTCAAATGCCATTTAAAACAAAAGATTTGCTTGTAAAATACAAATCCAACAAGGATAGATTCCTTTGTGAAGATCAAAGTGTAATGATTATGATTAATATGCATGTATACTTACCTAAGAAATATATGTCCCTTTCATGAACTTCCCTTTTTAAAGTTTCGATCTTCGTAAAAAGCTTTCATGACTTTTTTGCTTTCGCTTACCCGAGTAACAACTTATGATATTGACCTCTGGGAAGGGATGGTCTCATATTATATCGGCATATCTCATTGCCTAAAAAACTTTATCTCAAAGATCATTAGTTTTGCTTTACATTCTCTATTTTGTGTACAAGGGTAATCGTGGAACCAACCTTATTATGTTTACTAGATTGCCCCATCCTGACATACCCCCAAGTATTTTATCTAGTTTTGTATATTTTGAGTTTTCTATAGAGATGATGTTATGTGGAAGATGGTCTGGTTATTTATAAAGGTTTGTATTTATAAGAAAATTTTTGAAATTTCAAAGCCATTTCCAAACGCAAACCATTTTAATATCAGTTCAAAGCAAACTTGTTATGAAAAGAATTCAATTGATTCCTATGGACAGGGTTTCATGAGAATTGAAATTTTTTATTTTGTTTTTTGGTGAAAATGTAAAATGAGCTTTTGTTTCATGTTTTGTTGGTCATAAAGGTTCAAGTTTGACTTGAGGGTTTCATAGGAAAGAAAAGGTCTTTAAAGTGTTCATTTTACTTGTATGAATAATAAAACATAACCAAAGTTTCTTGAAAAACTCGTTTTGTATTGAAAAACATTGTGTACCAATCCAAATTATCTGTCTTTGATTAGAAAGGGCTCGATTGGGCACGTAATGTCGGCCTTGATTCTTGGTTATAAAAGAAAATGATATTTATAGGCTCAAAAAATATTTAAGGGATTTCAAGATTAAAGATCATTAGTGCTCATGTTCAAACCTTTTTTTGGTTGAGGGATTCCTAGATCTTAGAATTAACTTGCAAAATGGTATGTTGTCCCCCCTAATATTGGGCTTGGGCTACTTATCTTTGTTTTTTTTTTTTTCATTTGCTTTTGAGCACCATCATCATATTTGTTATTTCATATGGTATGTTCAAACTTTTTGAATTCTTTGAATTTCTTCATTTCCTCAGCTTTGTTTTGGCATCTTTAGTCATTGAGGATCATTATGTACATTTGAATTATTTTTCTAATCGTCGTACTTACCCCCAGTGTGGGGTGTGATTGTAATTGGGGTTAATTCAAAAAAAAACTTATTAGGCTTAATAGAAACCGTAAAGGATATTTTTTTAGTATTGTGAAAGGATTATCAAATATGGTCTTTTCTCATTTCAAACGAATGCATTTAGGATCAATAAGCTTTGGTTTCCTTCATTTGAACATGTTAAATGATTTTTCATTATCATTATTCATTTAGTTAAAACTCAGCTTCAAAGTTATTTCTAATTTTTTATTTTGTCCTTTATTGACATTCAAACTTCTAATTTCTTCAATTTCATCCTTGATTTCACTTAACTGGGTCTCCAAATTCACACTCCTTTTGTAAAAAGGTCTTTGGTCTTGAATTTCTTCAATTTGGACCTTAATTGACCCCCTTACTTTGATTTTCTTGCAATTTTAACATTGATTTCACCTAATTGAGTTTGGAAAAAATAAAATTGGTCCTTTCAAATTTTAATCTTCTTAATTAAGCTCAAATTAAGTTTTCAAACTTAATTGTTTTACCAATTAAGTCTCTAATAAAATTAATTTAACTCATTAAAAGCTTAATTACATCCTTGCACTTATTTAATTCTTTTAATTTGACCAAATTAATTCTAAAATTTAATTAAACCATTAATTGAACTCATGATTAAATCAAATTAATCTATTGAAAACTTAATTAAGTCCTAAGACTTATTTTTTATGTAAATTTCTCTGATAATCATTTGATTTAACCTTGAATTTGCATTATCTTTCAATCACGGGTACAATGTGGAGCAATTGAGCTCCTAAATTTATCCAAAATTTCAACTTGGTTCCTTCATACATTTAAAACCCTTCTCAGACTGCTCTTGTCATGCTGCCAATCTTTTTGCTATTATTATTTTTATTTTTCTGATTTTTTATTTTTTTTTACTTTTTAAAAAAAGGTAAATTTAAGGGGAAATCTAAAATTGGGTTATGACAAACCCCATATAGGTTTTTTATTCTTGTATAAAAAGTGAATAATAAATTATTATCCCTAATAATATTTTGGATATTAACCTTTCTGTATGTTTTTTTTATCCTTATATTAAAACTGAATTATATATTTCTTTGCCAAAAATAAGTTTGTAATATTTTTAAAATATAGACTAAAATCCTTTGGAATTTTACAAACTTTTTGTAAAATTCATGCGACATGGATTTTTAAGATTCTTGGTCATATGCAATTAAAACAGTTGATTAAAAAATTTATCCTTTCTATCTATCTCTTTTGTTTTTACCATTTATTTAACACAACATAAAATAAAATGCAAACCATACTTTTATACCACTAATTACTCACTTACCCTTCAATCTTTACAAACTATCAAAATTTAAAAATTCACAATAAATTAAACACACATTGAACATCTAAAATTTACAAAATGAACCTTTTTAAAGTTGAAAATAATTTGGAGTTTCTGGAAACTCAAAAATCACACTAGAAGATTTTAAGATTGCATGAATAGTGGTGGCATATGTGCTCCACGCATCATCGTCACTGTCGGCATGTGGAACCACACACCATCACCATTAAGAAGGGGATTCTAGTGGATCGAGAGCTTCTCCATCTTCTTGTAATGACAGTGCCTCTAATTGTTACTTGTAAAAAAGAGAAACCCACACACAAAGTTTTGGTTTGTTTCCTTCCTTCTCTTCTAGATCTAACTTCTCTCTACAGGTTCTTGCTCTCTATAATGGGTTTGGCTACTCGTTGGTATTAAATTGTTGTTGGTGCTAGTTTGGAGGCTGTGACATTATAGCTTTGTAAACAAAGTTTTCAAAACCTGTTTTATGTTGAGATGTTTTGCAAAAACTCAATTGTATCTTTTAATGGATTGTGTCTTTCATAGTATATCTTTGCATTGAAATAAAGAAATGTTTGTTATGAAAATAGTATTTAGCATTTTTATTATTGTCCACAAATGATCAAACTCTAAGGAGTGTTATGCAAGATACCAGAATGATATCCGTATCCTTTTTATACTCATAAAATTTATCATCATAACTGATTTCATGGTTCTGTTCAAAAACATTATGATGAAATCAATTATTATAAAAAACTCTTTGCCAAATTAATTCTGAAAATTGAATTTTCTTTTTTATTTCAAAAATAATTTGATATTTACTTAAAACAATGTTTAAACATTACTTTTCGTAAAATAGCAAGCAAGTCATTCAAGCAATTCTTATTTTAAGGTGACCAAATAATTTTGAACTAAAAATAAAAATTGTGCTCACATCTCATGGCTCTTGATCCATATTTTAGTTATATGCATAATCACATGTAGTTTGATTTGCTAGTCAATGATTCAAGAAAACATAATTCTTATGCAAAAGTTTCAAACCATTACACTAAATGAATACAAAATTTATCGGTTCCAACTGTTTGCACTTGGAATGATGAAAGATCATCTTTTCTATCCATTCATATTTTAAAAATATATCCCTTGTAATCCCCATTTAAACCCGAATAAGTTTTTCGTTGTAAAAACTCTGATTATGATCATACCCCACATTAGGAGCAAATAGAAATTTCAAATATCAATAGTTAATCTTAACTAGGATCACACCCTACATTAGAAGGCAGACAGAAATTCATATATCAAAAACTGAGGAGATGCCATGAAAAATTCATAGAGCCCAAGAAAAAAAAAATGTTGGGGGGCATGTCCAAACAGAAAAAACAAATATTACCAAGTGAAAGTCAAAACAAAATAAAGATGCCCAACCAAAACAAAATAAAAAAAGGCAAATCAAAGAAACAAGATGAAAGAAAAAGAAGACATTATGACAATGATCATAAGTCTTTAAAACCTTGAAACACTTTTTAAGCCTACAAATCTCTTTATTTCATAGTCAAAAATCATAGCCTATATTACATGTCTTTTAAAAATCTCTTCTAATCAAGCAAGCAAGTCATTTGAATTAATAAATGACGTTGTCAAAATATGAAAGAATGTTTTTACAAAAATCATGACATTGCAAATAAAGCTACTCGTTATTATTCATGCTGATAAAATAAATGTTAAAAATAAAACAAATTTTTTTCTCAAACAAAACCTCGAGTTTTTACTCGAGCCTTATTATAATCCAATTTTTTACCTCTATTATTTTTATATTTTGAGAAAAAATAAAAAAAATCAAAAAACAATATGTATTTTTAATAAATTTAGTTAATTTTATAGATTTTTTTATTTTTATTGTTTTTATGTTAAAAAATAATAAAATATATTTGGAGTCAAAATTAAACCAAATCTTAGAAAAAAATAAAGTTTGAGAAATTTTAGAGCATAATTGAGATTTGAGTTGAAAAGTAAATTAAATAAAATAATTTAATTTAATTTAATTTAGTTAAGAATGAAAAAAATTTAATATTAAAGAATAATTTTGGAACAAATAAGTTAAGAATTAATTGAAAAATTAATTTAAAATTATAAATTAATTTGGTTTAAAAATTAAGATTAAAAGAAATAAAAATAATTTTATAATAAATAGTTAAATCTGAAAAAATAAATTGATTCATTTAAAGATACAATCAATCAAATAATAGAAAAATAAAATTAAGAGATTTTGGGATGGTAAGTTCCATTCCCATGTCGAAGGCATTGACCACACTACCTCCCTCACCATTGTCCACGGCACCTTCCCTGTCTCCCAAACAAGAACACCTCAACAATAAAACACCATCATTGTCTTTTCACACCAACCCCTCTCCCATTTACCCGTGGCCTTCACCGTCCTTCACCGTCCCAGACACAAGCTTCAGCCAGATTCAACCTATAGCAACAACCAAACACCTGCCTTTTCTCCACCAACCACAACCACCACCGGCCTTCCATTCACCAGGAAGAACACTGGAGAGGGAACCGAGAAAACCCAAACCAAAACATCATCTGCAAATTTTTCTCCATATCAATGACACCCAACACTGGAGAATCATCCAGTCACCCTCCATCAGCCTTTCCTCACAAATTACCATCCAGCATACTCACCCAAACCACCAACAACTAACCCACACCAGCATCAACCCAAGACCTTCTCATCCTCCCAGTAAAAATTGTCACTTTCACCTCCAGCCCTTCACCGTGGCCATCAGAAGCTCCCGCCATACATGGTCGTGCCACCACTGGTAACCCAACAATAGTATTTCTCCTCCTTCCTCGCCACAGACCCGTCAGCCTAACAGCCACATCAAACTGTTTCTCCCCTTCCAAACAAAAATCAAAATCATTCCCAGCCTCTCAACCGTGATCCAGCAGAAACCTCCCTTACAACCTCTCCCACTCTCGGTCACAACCAACCACGGTCCACCAATGGCAGCCTAACTCTCTTCCTCCCCAACCCGCGAAAGCTCCTCTTGGTCAAACACCCAGAAGAAAAACCATATTCCTTCTAAAAGAAAGAAGCTTGGAAAAAGAAAAGAGCCCCAAATCAATTGACTTTCACTGCCTTTTGTTTCTTTTGCCTGCAGGTTATTAATTAGGCGCGTGATGATAACGTTATTATTAGGCAGCGCGTGTATCACACGCGTTACACGTGGTCTAATCAGATTTTGCCAGCAATCTTTGCTGTTTTTCCACGTCAATTTTAAACCAGAATGAAATTTTGTCATGGGTTTAAATTTCATGTATTGATTTTATTATTATTATTATTGTCGCACGTCCCCCGCGGTGATATCGGTGATTTTTTGTTATTGTTTTGCTTTATTGGTTCTTTGAGAGTTGCTACTTAGTATTTCATTGAGGGTTACTAGGAAACCCGGATTTACTGGTCGTTGTCAGAGATTTGAAAGTAAAGGACTGGTTGTGGTTAGGGAAGGTATTAACACCCCTAGCGCACCCTACCTGAGGTAAGCTGCTTTGCGGTTTAATATGATTTGAAAATATAAAATATTAATCAAGTTCTAAGGTTTTAATAAATCAGTTATTAAATCTCAGAATACATGTAGAAACATGTTCTTACATTTTCTTGGAAAATATAACATGATTTTATTTGTCCTTAGATATTTAACCATATTCAAATTAAATATTTAATTCTTTTTTTTGTCTTTTTGATTTTTATAATTCAATAACATAAATAAATAAAAATACAAACACACACTTCCACATCACTTTTTACTATGTTTTTCTGTTACAATTTTTACAACATAACATAAACTAAAAACATTTAACAGAAATTTAAATACATATTCAAACATGTGAAAATTACAAAAAGGTCCCTAAAGAGTCCAGGAACTGCAGAGGAGGCCCTCAGGAACTGTGGAGCAGTGGCGGCGCGTCTTCTCCAAGCGCCACCACCACTGGCGGTGCGTGGGTTCACGCGCTGCCCAAGAAACCAGTGGTGTCTGGAGCGGCTTCCTCCTTTCTTCACTTTTCTGCCGGCGGTGAGGATCCCGTCACTTGCAAAAGGAGAAAACGCACAAGCAGCAATGGGTTTTAACCGTTTCCTTCCTTTAGATCGGACCATCCTCTGTCTTCTTTCTTCCTCCCGGTTCGTTTCCCTCTGTTGGTGGCAGATCCGGCCGTTGGCTAGCGGTCCAGATCTGCTACACGGGGTTGAACCGATGAAGAAGATTCAGTTGATGAGGAAGGGGCGATCTGCGAGTTCACCCATGTGTGGGTTGCCGCTGTGTTCGAGCTGCTCCGGGTTGGTTTCGGTGGAGACCGGTCTACGTCGGGGGTCTGTGGTTGGCCCGGAGAGGGTCTGAAAATCTGTTGATGAGGGAATAGATGGTATTCTCGGCTGAAGGTTTCAGTCGACTGAGAGGGGGGAGGCTCGGTGGAGCTGTTCTGGGGTTATGGAAAGGCGCTGGAAATGGGAAGGGAATGGCCGATGACAGTGAAGACTCCAGCGGCGCCCCTTTGCTCTCTGGTTCTCTTCTTTGCCAAAAAGAAGGGCAGATGGCTGTCTTTAGGCAGGGTAGTCTAGTCTGTCAGTGTTGCTTCCCTGTTACTGTCGGTGGAAGGGCTGAAAGGAGAAGGGAAGGTCAGGCGGTGGTTCAAGAGCAAACGGGACTCTCTTTGTGTTTCGGCCAGAGCTCAGAAGAGAAAAATGAGCAACCTTTTTGTTGGCTGGGAGTGTGGCCGGCTAAGGAGAAAGGGAGCTTTTGCTGGTGGGAGGGGAGGTCTCTGGTTTGTCTTTGGCAAGGCAAAGAGGAAAGGAGAGCTTTTGGTTTTTTCAAAGGGAGGGGCGGCCCCCTTGTGTTTTTGTTAGGAGAGGCTTTGGTTTGCTTTCCCTAGGCCAAAAGTCAGAGAAGGGGTAGCGGCTGCTTCTCTGTATTTATGGGTTTTCTCTCCGGTTTGCTTTCCCCCCAAACCAAGGGAAAGGGAAAGCTTTGGTTTTCTCTTGTGCAGGGAGAGGGAAGAGCTGGGTGGAGAAGGGAAAGGAAACCACCGTTAGAGGGGCGGCGGCGGCTCTACTATTGACAAATCAGAACATCGGGTTAGGGTCTTTTTTAGGGTTTTTTTTCTCTGGTGCCCCCTTGTTAATTTTCTGGCCCTCCTCCTAAATTTTTCCCCCCGTGTAAAAATTCTCTCCTTTCGCTATTTCACTGTAGCATAGTATTTATAGAAAAAGTATTCTAGGGTTTCCAAACTAGTCCCTCAACTTTTCTTTTTCTTTCATTTTCTCTTCTTTTTTTTGTATTTTTTTTAAGCAAGCAATATCAATGTCAACTCAAAAAAATCAATGATTGTAAAATTTACACGTTAAAATTTAAACGCGTTCCAAATACCTTTGAAAATTTAAATTTTTTTGAGATGACGTTGAGAATGCCAAAAACAATGCAAATATATCAAAATGCATCTTTTGGGTTTTCATTGTTTTTTTGCTATTTTTTTGGTTTTTCTGTAAATTTATCAAAAATACGGGTCAAAAATTGGGTAGCAACAGATGCTCCCTCTTTACAATGCTTACGAAGCAAAAATTCTTCAATGTTTTGCGTAGTAAGCTTGTAAAGAAAACAAAAGGTCTTACTGGCTTACTGAGTGATCCACTCAGCCAAGGACTTCGCTTTTCAAAAGAAAGTGGTCTCATTATCTTGGGTGACCTGCCCATTTTGAAGAAAAGTGGTCTATTTTCAAGGGCGACCTGCCCACACATACTCATTGTGGTCTATTTTCAAGGGCGACCTACCCACGCACACTTACTTAAAGTGGTCTATTTTCACGGGCGACCTGCCCACACACGCTCACAGTGGTCTATTTTCACGGGCGACTTGCCCACACATACTCACGCTGGTCTATTTTCAAGGGCGACCTGCCCACACATACTCATTGTGGTCTGTTTTCAGGGGCGACCTGCCCACCAATACTCACGCTGGTCTATTTTCAGGGGCGACCTGCCCACATATACTCATTGTGGTCTGTTTTCAGGAGCGACCTGCCCACACATACACACACTGGTCTATTTTCACGAGCTACCTGCCCACACATACTCACACTGGTCTATTTTCACGGGCGACCTACCCAAACATACTTAATGTGGTCTATTTTCAGGGGCGACCTACCCACACATACTCACGCTGGTCTATTTTCACGGGTGACCTGCCCTTTTGATTGGGTTAACTTGAGATCCTATCTGGCGATCTCCTTTAACCAGACCCAAAATTGGTGTGTAGCTCGGTCAACCTGAAATCCCATTTGGCAATTCCCTTTAACCAAAGCTAAACTCTATGTGTGGTTGGGCTAACCTGAGATCCCATCTAGCGATCACTTTTACCCAGAACTGATACAAAGATGTGTGTGTGGTCTCATTATCATGGGTGACCTACCCAGAAAAAGTGATGGTCTCATTTTGATGGGTGACCTACCCAAATGCAAGATGATGGTCTCATTATGATAGGTGACCTACCCAGATGAAAGATGTTGGTCTTATTATGATGGGTGACCTACCCAGATGGAAGATGATCAAAATGTGAATTGGTCTCATTGTTATGGGTGACCTACCCAAATGGAAAATGGTCTCATTATGATGGGTGACCTACCCAAATGAAGATGATGGTCTCATTATGATAGGTTACCTACCTAGATGGAAAAGATGATGGTCTCATTGTGATGGGTGACCTACCCAGAAAAGATGATGGTCTCATTATGATGGGTGACCTACCCAAATGCAAGATGATGGTCTCATTATGATGGGTGACCTACCCAAATACAAGATGATGGTCTCATTATAATGGATGACCTACCCAGATGGAAGATGTTCAAAATATGAATTGGTCTCATTGTTATGGGTGACCTGCCCAAATGGAAGATGATGGTCTCATTGTGATAGGTGACCTACCCAGATGGAAAGAAAAATGGTCTCATTATTATGGGTGACCTACCCAGATGCAAGATAAAAGGCGGTCTCATTGTAATGGGTGACCTACCCAGATGAAAGATGATGGTCTCATTATGATGGGTGACCTACCCAGATAAAAACATGAAGAATGGTCTCATTATAATGGGTGACCTACCCAGAAAAAGATGTTGGTCTCATCATGATGGGTGACCCACCCACAAAAAATAATGGTCTCATTATGATAGATGACCTACCCAGATGAAAGGTGGTGGTCTCATTATGATGGGTGACCTACCCAAATGAAAGGTGGTCTTATTATGATGGGCGACCTTCCCAGATGCAAGATAAAAGGCGGTCTCATTGTAATGGGTGACCTACCTAGATGAAAGATGATCAAAATGTGAATTGGTCTCATTGTTATGGGTGACCTACCCAAATGGAAGATGGTCTCATTATGATGGGTGACCTACCCAAAGAAAGATGGTCTCATTATGATGGGTGACCTACCCAAATGAAGATGATGGTCTCATTATGATGGGTGACCTACCCAGATGGAAAAAATGATGGTCTCATTGTGATGGGTGACCTACCCAGAAACGATGATAGTCTTATTATGATGGGTGACCTACCCAAATGCATAATGATGGTCTCATTATGATGGGTTACCTATCCAGATAGTGATGGTCTCATTATGATGGGTGACCTACCCAAATGGAAGATGAAAGGTGGTCTCATTGTTATGGGTGACCTACCCAGATGGAAAGAAAAATGGTCTCATTGTTATGGGTGACCTACCCAGAGAAAGTGATGGTCTCATTGTGAAGGGTGACCTACCCAAAGAAAGATGGTCTCATTATAATGGGTGACCTACCCAAATGGAAAAAACATGGAGAATTTGTCGCGTTGTAATGGGTGACCTACCCAGAAAAAATATTAGTCTCATTATAATGGGTGACCTACCCAAGGAAAAAGGAAAGAGTGGTCTCATTGTAATGGGTGACCTACCCAGGTGGAAGATGGAAAAAATATAAAGTAGTCTCATTGTTATGAGTGACCTACCCAAAAAAGTGATGATCTCATTGTAATGGGTGACCTACCCAGAAAAAATGATGGTCTTATTATGATGGGTGACCTACCCAGATGGAAGATAATGTGACTTACCTGGCAAAAAGACTTGGCAAGCGAGGTCCTGACAGGATAAGGCTAATAAACGGCGCTTCCTGGTTGTAGGGTTGACTTGAAGACTCTTCTTGATGACAGGGTTGATCTCCTCGTTTCTTTGAGATTCTCCTACTGGCAGGGTTTATCTCATTCTCTTCTCGTTCCAGGATCTAAACCGATTCTTTGTCATCATCAACTCAATGATTCTTTCTTTGTCCACAATCTTGTTGGACTTCATTGAGGATCTTTCTATAACAAATCACAAGTATACGCAATGCTTTGAGGTTAGATGACATGCATGCATACATCCTTACCTGATGTGAAATATAGGTCCCCCCCTCTTTGATGCTCCATCGTCATAGGGTGCCTTTGTTTGCATTCCAAAGCCTTCTTTGTTCTTTCCATGCATTTGCTCATTCATGTTCTAGCCATCACTCAGCTGTAAGTGCAGTGCCTATCTTAGGCTGTCTTCGACGATTACTGCTCTCATTGTTCGTCAAGCTTGACTATGCCCCCAAGTGTGATGTTGTTTGATTCATTATGAAGGATTTTCTCTCCTGGATTCTTCTGAGAATTATCCTTTGATTGGTTGTGTGCATCATGCCAACACCCATCAAGGTGTTAACTAGTAATGAACCTGCCTCCAGTTGAAACAATACTTTTCAAGTATATGTTATCATCCACCTTCTTAGAAACTGCCAAGTCGTCCAGACATGCCTCTCATAACTTACGATAAAAGGCTCTTTGTTGCATTCCCGATGCTCTTCCCAATGGATTCCTCTTGGCTTGTCAAATCAGCTTATAAAAAGAAATGATTTGGCATTATCAATGATGTTCATCACCCATATTCATGCGGTGAAGTGTGCTTTTGAGTCTCAAAATAGATGGTTCCACAGTCAGTCTTAGTAGGTGCATCTTTCCAACATTCATTCAAATGCAACTATGTGATAACATCATTCAAAAGTCATAGCCATGTTGGAGATGATAAACCAAGATGAAGATATGAAAATATCCTTCAAATGCAGCGTTGTTTATCAATTGCTGCTGAAATTCACTAAATCATGGACTGTCTTTGCCCTCAGTTGATCTGAATATGTTCGTTCACTGATTCATCCTTTAATCATCTTTCATTGCCCCCTAGCTGATTTGAATGCTGCTTATCTTCCTTCTCAAGGTCCACTGTATTACCCCCAGTTAATCAACTTTTCAAGGAGTGTCGAGAAGAGTTGATGTCATTTCTACCAGGGATTTTGCAAATTCGGTCAATGTTCTGGAATCAAATCTCATCTTTCAAAGATCATGTCTATTCAAGTCTAATTATTGAAATGAAATCAAAGAGATGTTAGTTTTGGAAAAGATCTTTTGAAAATCAAGCTTCTTCGATCAAAGATCCAACATACATTATTCAATGTAATCCTTTGATTGTCTTGTATTTTGAAAACAGAAATGATTCGTTGTAAGATTAAAATGACTTTTTTCATGGTTCTTTGTGTCAGTTTTAACCTTTGATCTTGGGTATCTCATTTTATGGTCTGCGATGAGGTGACCTTCTGTGAATTACAAGAAACAAAAGGCTCAAGTCCAAACTTGAGGATTCATCAAGAAAGTTTGTTTTCTTTTTTTTAGCACCAATTTTATCAGCATGCATAATAACCAGTAGCTTAATCCATGAAGCCACAACTCTTATGGAAAAGCTCTTCCAGTTTTGAGAGCACCATTTATCGATTCAAATTGCTCACTTGATCAAAAAGGGCTTTTAAAAGCACGTAATGTAGGCTATGGTTCATGGCTATGAAAGAAAGGGATTTCGCAAGCTCAAAAGGTGTTTGAGGGTTTCAAAGACCTAGGATCAACATCAATTATTCATCAACTCTCTTTCTCTTGTTGTCATAGTAGAGAAAGTGATATATAACCTTGTTAATTTCAGAGATCAGAATTCTCTTAACATAGGTCATAATGCTAATCCAACTTTTATTTGATGAATAACCAATCTAATCTTTTTGAAGACACTAGAGGCTTTATCATAGACACACCAAAAGATATGAAACTTGATTTTTTGGTGTTGACTTTTGGCATTTGCTGTGTCTTTCTTCAATTGAAACTTTTTTTTTCTTTTAGAATTGATAGGCATTCTCCTTTCATTCCACTCTTTTTTCTTTTTTCTTTTTTTCTTTTGCTTTTACATAGCCTTCCTCAAAGTTTTCTTGGATGACCCTCAATCTATGGTTTTTCTTCTTCTAGCCCTTTCTTAATCATTGGACTTTTGTTCTAAGCCTTTCTTTTATCCATTAATCCTATCAGTGTCTTCAAAATATCTCTCATTTGCCCCCAGTGTAGGGTGTGATCCTAGTCAGTGGTGCGCAGAGGGGCAGTCTTGTTGGCTTGCTTTGTCAAGGCAAAGGGGGCTGTTTCAGGAGCCAAAATCACAGGCCAGAGAGGAGGGTTTGTGGCGGCTCCAGCAAGGCAAAAAAAGGAAGGCTCCCTTTGGTTTGGGAGAGAACCAGGAGACCAGGGGAACGGCGGCCAAGGAGATCGTGAGGGAGGTTTGTGCTCTCTGGTTTTTGGCCCGAAAGAGAAGGGGAGTTGTAGTCTGGCTGAGAGTTTTTGCTTTTTTTCAAAGAAAAGGGGCGGCTCCAGGGAAGACGAAAATGGCCCAGGGGAGAAGGTCCCAGCTGAGGGGGATCTGTTCTTTTTTCAAGGGAGGGGGCGCGGCGACCTCTGTCTAGGAAATGGGGAGAAGATGGGGCTCTGGTTTCCAAGGGAAAGGGGGCGGCTGCCAGGAGGAGAAAGGGTTTAGCTTTCTAGGTTTTTTTTTGCTATAGGGTTTTTTCTTTTTTTTTTACCAAATTTCCTCCACCCCCCATGCCTGTCAATTTTTCTCCTCGTGTAAATTTCTCCCCCTTTTTGTGTTCACTGTAGTTTAGTATTTATAGGAAAAGTTTTGTTAGGTTTTCAAACTAGTCCCTTAACTTTTCCTTTCCTTTTCTTTTCCTCTTTTTTTTATAAATTTTAATATTTCTTATTTTTTGTATTTTTAAAAACGAGCAATATTAACGTCAACTCAACAAGGAAAATCAATGATCATAAAATTTACGCGTTAAAAATTGAACGCGTTCCAAATACCTTTGAAAATTTTAATTCTTTTGAGATGATGTTGAAAATGCTAAAAACGATATAAATATATCAAAAATGCATTTTTGGGTTTTTCATTATTTTTTTGCTATTTTTTGTTTTTTCTGTAAATTTATCAAAGACACGGGTCAAAAATTGGGTAGCAACAATTATTATCGTGAAAGTCCAGTTTTTTATTATTTGTATGGTAGTGACATTCTCATAAAAAATAAGCAAAATAATAATAATAATAATAATAATAATAAAAAATAAATAAATAAAATAACATCAAATTTATGTGAGGAATTATTTGGAGTGCATTATGGCCAAGTCTTTTCATAAATCTTTTTGTATATTCTACTATTATTAAAAAAATATTTCTACATATTCTGTCCTTGCAAAAAAAAAATGTTTTTCTAGTTTATTTTTTAAAAAAATAGAAAATGAAATACCAATTTTTGTATATATAAGTGAAAAAATATTTGTTTTAGCATTTTTCATTAAAAAAATAGAGAAAAAAAAAGAATTTGCATGTATATTTAGATTTAATCTATTAAGATTTGACTCAAATAAATTGAGTCATTGGGTCTACATACAAAAGAAACAAAAATATATGTTTTCTTTTATAAAAAATGACAAGAATTCTCAATTTACTAGATTTTTGAAAGAAAAAAGGTCAAAACCCATTTCTGCCACTCATAGGATCCAAAGTCTGGTTCTTATCATCCATATAGGTCCAATACTCATTCTTTTAATAACCATGACAAAATCTTCTTCTTTAAAGAAAAATACAAAAACATGTTTCGACTCTAGAATTGTTAGGCTTGACCTTAAGGTTATGGTTCACTCTACTAAGGTGGATTGATTTTAACCATTATTTAGACCAATAGTTAGAAAACATAACAGCACTTTAGTTTATATCAGACAAATAAATAATGTATTTTATCTTAGTTAAGGTATACTAGAGGTGATACATTATTCTTATACATAATGAGTCTCTTTATCTAGACTCTAAGACAAGTTAGGGTTTCTAATGACCAAAATATTAGGTGACGACTCTATCTTTTTTTTTTACTAATAAAGAATAAGATCCTAATCTGAGAGGATAATTGTCGCGATGCCGCAAACATACGACAACTGTCTTTTTAGAAATGAAGGCACTTGTTCAATATAGAGAAGGCAACTTTTGCTTATCCTTTAGTATCGGCGCAACGGGACTTAACTACCCCTTTTTGATGTAATTGTTTCTATTTGGACACCTCCTCAAAAAAAAAAGTCTAACATCTCCTCAACCATCTATAATGAAGGTAATGATTGTTGCTTCATATTCTCAACCATAAAAGGCTAGAATGGAATACCTTTTCACATTATAATGAACTAGAAAGGTAAAAAAAAAAAAAAAACATGTTTTAATGACCTTACTGGAAGCTAACCCTTCTTTAAAGGGATATAATGTCATTCTCATGGTGAGCATGTTTAAGAGCCTATCACAAATCATCCGAGGCTTAGAGCTTTAGGATAAAGCTCTTTATATAAGTAATGCTTCATATAGATACTATTCATCTTTTCTTTTCCAAAATACTACTTTTTTGTTTTTTTTATAAAGAGACAATTATAGACTTTGCAAATTCAATCCCTTATTTCCAAGCATTGAGAGGCCGAGTATGAGAAAATGACTTGGGCCTTTGTTGTCCCCAAGAAGAATCTTCAAGCTCTTGAGACAGGAAGGATATATATGCATAGTTAAAGGTCCAACTTCGTAACTCTTAAAATTTACATGAGAAGGTCTTGCAATAAAAAAATACATAGGCAATATGAATTGAGGTCCGTAGGTTGAGCATTAAAAAGGTTAACCAAGATATTTTCACTTGCTAGTTAAAAGTAAAGAAGCTAGGGCAAGTCTTGTTATAGGCTAAAGTGAGGTTAATAGGGCCTATGTTAAGGCCAATAATGATCGGGCTAAAAACTTATAAATGAGATCTCTTAAAGACTTTCTTGAATGAATTCCTAGCCATATATAAGGGGACTAATTCTATATTAATCATCTTAAATGATAATTTGGTATGCTTGATGAGTGAACTCTATTTCTTCAACCTATCTCGAAAGGCGAACGTGGATTTCTCATAAATGTTCTCTCTTTTAAAAGTTTTAGAATTTGAAAAAGTTTATTCGAGGTGTGCGAGTGCAGCTACTCGAGGTGAATATTTGAATGAGAAGTCAAGGATGAGGAAGCCCTTAGAAGAGGCAGACATAGAGAGCATCTCATGAAGGGGGTGGATTTAAAGGTGGATCCTTTAGTGGAGTGAAAAGAGCCTTATTGAAAAGATATGGAGATGGATACCGTGGAGGCTTTTTTGGAGCAAAAAAAGCACCCTTCAAATAAGGTGGAAATAGTCATAGAGACCCTTACGGAGTAAGATCGTGTTACAAAAACATGTATTTAATATCGATGTTGCTAGCATTATGGTATAGGGGAGATCTGACTTGGAAATAGTTGGAGAAAACTCAACAGTGAAGACCCCTTAAGTAAAAAGAGAATAATGATGTTACTAAAATAATTTTTATAATTTTAACCCCGATCATATGAGTTTCTATTGATGTGTACCAAATATTGGCCCAATTAAGGATTATTTTATCTCATTTATCTTGTTATTGACATTATTGTTCATTGGTAGTTTTTAGTTTCATAGCATTATATTTTTAGTAGTGGTAATTTTTAGGGATTGATGACCCAATTAGAGAATTTAAAGTTTCCTTACGTGTAAATGGTTTAAGACCTAAGCAAAAAAAAGATGTCTAATGTTATAAGATAATTAATGGATATGTATAGTATGACCTACATATGGGGTGTAAGGTGGTGTCCCCTAGCATTAGCTAAGATTATCTTGTCTATGAAGACGTTAGTGATATATATGAGCGAGGTTAATCATTAGGTGCTTGAAAATTTACATGTGATGGTGCTTGTTCTATAGACCAAGCATGAAGGTTGTGGATTTCCTTGTAGGAAATGAGCCCGTTTAAGTAAGGTAACCTTTTCTTTAAGGAATATATCATTTTTAGGTTGATTTGTCCCCTTGCTTAAACATAGGTTCTTTTAAAGCTAAGTAGCCTTTAGTTTAATGGTGAATACTTTGTACTCATAGAGGTTCTTGTATAGCTTAATCTTTAAAAGAATAACTTAACAAATTATATTTTCATGGGAATTGCTCATAAAGTTCTTTCGCTAAGATTAGTCATGGAGACATGTTTTCATAAAATTGCTCTTAGAGATTTTATGTTTATACTAACTATAGATATTCATAGAGGTTTTTTTAAAAATTTTATTCATGGAGATACATTTATATAAAGACCATTTATGGAGACTTTCTTGTGGACTGATCATAGAGATTCATGGATATCATTCATAAATTTTTTTGTTATAATCGATCATGAAGATAAATTTATATGGACACCGGTCATAAAGATGTTTTTCCAAATCAGTCATGATGATTTATGGAGCTTTTCATCATGACCGATCATGGAGATATATTTGTATGATGGGCAATCTTCATCACTTATTATAATTTTCTTCATTAGATGGATATGATGATGTTGTTGGTCTAATGGCTTAGGGGGGTTTTTCCAAGACAATGTCATAAGCATACTTTAGTCTTTTACTTTATGAAGAGGTTTCCCTTTATGATGGAAGTTTTTGGAGATTCAAGAATCCTAATAGAGCATTCTTAGTTGGGAAATTAACATCCTTTTTATGTCCATCTTCCTAGAATATATGCCAAAAAAAAGTTAAAAGATAATAAAAATAGCATAGAAGAAGGAATATAACTTGCCTTTATTCTTTTCCCACATATACCACCATTAAAAGAACTCTCAACTCAAGCTTTAAAGATTGATGTGCCTTCTCCTGTTATGTTGGTAAGTTTGGATTTTGAACATTAAGATTTGGAAATGACTTGAAAAGTTTGAGAGAAAGTTTGGAAAATAGGAGTCTATCACTAATACAATTGAGTGAGCTTTATTGGACTAGCAAAACTTGACACCCTAGTGTTACCTGCGAAACAAGTTCCTCACTTGGAGAAAGACCCTCTAATATTTAAGTTAACAACATTTAATAAGGTAAAAGATATATAATGTATATAAATGATTAAGGTCCTCGTTAGAGAGGTCTAATGATGTGAACTAAGATTGTTTACAGATAGAAGAATGAGAAACCTTCTTCTCCATCGTTAAGGTTGTAATTATTATTGTTATTCTTGTGTTATCTTAAGATTCTTTTCTTAGAGTTCTAGTACTCGTTCATTTTTTTCTCGTTGCATGTGATGAACGGTATATAAGAAAAGACTCAGTGTTCTATTTTAGGGATAATCATTTGATATAATTGACATTATTGAGAAACATTACTCCATTTAGTATGGAGAAGTGTGACTAGATGGGCTAGGTATGGGCAAGTCGTACAACGACTCTGTTAAATAAAGTCTATCTTGATGATTGCATGACACTAAATGACAACCATGTATAGGGTTGATGTTTTTAGGCAAGATAGTATATGGAGTTCGGATGTGGAAGTCCACAACCCAACTCATACAAGATATTTGGACTAGGAATTAAAATAAATTAAAGCATGTGAGAAAGCACCATAGCTTTCCTCACAAAACACTGTGAATTGCTACAATGTCTCCCCTCATTTTTTTTATTTTTTATTTTGCTTGAACACGTGATTTTTTTTTCCTTTTCCTTTTTTTTTTGTTATGATTTTTAAAAAAATTATTTTATCAAATTTTTTTCTTTTTCTTTTTTCTTTTTATGAGATTAGCATGGTTTGCAGGTTTGTCAAGGTAACTCAAGTTATTTTAGTTTATAGGTTTGGTGGGGTTTCTTTCTTTTTTCTTTTTTAATTAAACTTGGCTTTTTAGAGTCTATTTTTTTCTCATATAGTTAACAAATATAATTTTAGAGAAAAATCATGTTATTAAACTATATAAAGTAATAAAAATGTGAGGAAACCATTGTTCACCCAACACTTATTGCACTGTGGATTACAATAGTAATCCACAGTGTTTTGCTTTTTTTATTGAATTTTTGTTATGCTTTTTTTTCAAATTTATTTTTGTCAATTTTATATTTTAAAATTGAGATTGTTGTGAATTTAGTTTTGTAATTTGCTTCTTTTTATTTTGTCAATATATGAGGTTAGCATGGTTTACGAGTTTGCCAAAGTAACCTAGGTTGCCTCGGTTTACAAGTTTGGTGGGTTGTTTTTTTTCTTTTTTTAATTAAACTTGACATGTTTATAGTCTATTTTTTTTCTCATATAGTTAAAAAAAATAGTTTTAGAGAAAAATCATGTTATTAAACTTTATAAAGTAACAAAAATTACAGGGTGTGAGGAAACCACTGTTTACCCACATACATTGCACTGTGTATGACAATAGTGATCCACAATGTTTTACTTTTTTTTTGTTTTTAAATTTTTTTATGAATTTATTTTTTAAAATTTTTCATCTTTTAATATTGATATTACTGAGAATTTGACTTCATAATTTGTTTTTTTTATTTTACCTTTCTATAAGATTAACATGGTTTTTGGGTTTGTCAGGATAACCCGGGTTACTCTAGTTTATGAGTTTGGTGGGGTATCTTTTTTTTAATTGAAATTGACTTTTTTATCGTCTATTTTTTCTCATATAGTTGAAAAAATACTTTCACAGAAAAATTATGTTATTAAACTTTATATAGTTCGTGGACCTATTCACAGGTTTGGCTAGTTGACTTTGTTCACGGATCTGAAAAGTTTAACTTTTTTTTAATTATTTTCTTTTATTTCATCCTTAGATAATGGGTTAGTTGGAAATTTAGTTTTATAATTGGTTTCGTTTCGTCTTTTATGAGGTTATCAAGATCTAAAAAAAACATATTGGTATTAGGTTGGTGTTTGATTTCGCAATCGTTTATTTTTGTAATCATATAGTTAATAAAAAATAGTTCTAAAAAAACAAATTATAATCTCAGTGGAGTCTATAACTCAGTTCACAGGTTTGGCGTACTATCTCGGCTTACCTGATTCATAGGTTTAACGAGTTTACCCACCGATATGATATGCTTTGTTTTTGTTTTTAGTCTTTTAATTGATTTTACTTTATTCTTTTTTGATTTTATCTTTTAATATTGGATTGGTTGGGAAATAAACTACATTATGGATTTTCGTTTGCTTTCTATAGGGATAATTGTTTCAAATAAATGTCTATTTTTAGGTTGTCGCTTAATTTTATGAGCATCTATTTTTATTATATAATTAATTAAAAAATATAAAAAAGGTTACTAAGCCTAATAGAGTTTATGAATCGGGTTACAGGGCAACCGATGTCGATCCAATCTGTCATGGTCTTAATATTTTTTAAAAAAACATTATCTGGGAGTTTTTTTAAAAGTTAAATCATGTTTTTATCGATCATCAAAGTTGTATTTAAACTTATAGAACCAATTAATATAAATCAAGTTAGCTCCTACACAGTTTAATTAAAAACTTAAGTTAAGTAAATAGCCTAACAAATTTTAAAAATAACTTATTTGCTCTGATTTTATAACACAATTAAAAAAATTTTCAAAGGGCACAGACCAATGTACTTATAATTAAAAAAAAAACTAAAAGAGATTAGTGAATCACTGTAGATTGTGTCTAAAATCACTATGGATTGCACTGTTTACGTTTTAAATTTCGTTCTTTCGATAAGTTTTGGCCAGTTTTCTTTCTCTGTTTTTTCATTTGTTTTGTTGGATACGTGGCAGCCTCCCTACCATATATATTCCTGTCTTTTTTTGACACGTTATAGCTTTACCATCTCTTTCTTTTTTCTAGCACAAACACTAGAGAACGCCTCACAAAC
This sequence comes from Populus deltoides, assembly GCA_015852605.2. Lineage (NCBI taxonomy): Eukaryota > Viridiplantae > Streptophyta > Magnoliopsida > Malpighiales > Salicaceae > Populus > Populus deltoides. The sequence continues at coordinate 22,454,566 of CM027571.2, read as the reverse complement.
AAACCAAAAAACACGTTCACAATTCCAGATCCATCTCAATTAAAATTAAAAAATTAAAAAAAAAAACTAAAAGGGCTCAGGAAAACACTGTAGCCACTGAGTGTAATCACTGTAGAATGGAGTGGTTTTTATCGCTTGAAGGTTTGCTTTTGTGTGGTTTTCTCACGCGAAGTTGGGATTGCTAAAGATCTATTTCCCTGTTGGTTTGTTGGCGCGAGATGAGAGTTTTTAAGCTGTTAGTTCTAGGTTGTGTGTGCTTCTGTGGGTTTGTGTGTGGCTTCAAGGTTGGGTTGGCTGGTGGCTCTATCTAGGAGGAACATCGTCTTGGTTTCATGGATCTGGTTGGTTTGTTGGGTTTTGGCTTGGCTCGGCTTCCTGAGTTATGGATGGTCAATAGGTGTTTGGTTGGGCTCTTAGTGTTCTAATTTGTTAAGTGTGGAAGGATTGAACATTAAATGCATGCCTTACCTGCAATGTCCCTGGTTATTCGGTGATTGTTGGGAGACCTCTGATTTGTTGAATGTGGAAGAATTGGGCATTAAATGCACACCTTACCTGCAATGTACTTGGTTGTTTGGTGATTGTTGGTCTGGTAGCCTACGATTGGATGTTTGGTTGGTTTTGCACGAAATGGCTGCTGTTACTGTTTTGGTTTGGTTTTTTCTCTGATTTCTTTTAGATTTTGCTGGATTCTAGGTATTTCCATGAGAGTTTGAACCTGAAATTGATTGAGACAGTCTTCCTTTTGTAGTTCTGTTTTTTTTTTTAATAATTACTCTCATCTCTCTCTTGAGCGGCACGAAGAGTTTATATGGTTTCTTTCACAATGTTTTTTTTTTATTTCTTGGAACATTTCTCAGAACTCTAATTGTCTTGATTTTGGTGTTTTTTTTTCATGCTCTGTAGTTTGGAGGTTTTTTTGGTGTTAGCAAGTATGTGTTCTAGTTCCATTTTCAAATGTTGCTAATGTTATGTTTCATGTGTGTTTGTCTTGCTGCGGAGTGTGCTTGAGATCTGCTGGTTGCTGCAATGCTTCGGTTGGCAAGAGTTTTTGTACTAGCCATGTTGGTTGTCTATGCACTTCAAGTTTGGCTTTGCTGAATTCCTGTTTGTTTTATTGGTTTTTTTTTAAGAACTTGAATGTTGTTTTTGTGATTGGAGAGCATGATTTTAATTATGGATTTATGAAGACCTTTTAGATTGTCTGGCAGCTGCATTTGTCTGGTTAGTTTTACGTGTTGGTTCCCTAATCTTTCTAGGTTTCAATTGCTTAAAGTTTGTTTTTTTTTCTTCTTCTTTTTTGCTATTGTTGTGTTTTTTGAGGCATTGGTGTATTGTGTTAGGTGATTATTTTGGTTGGTTTTGTGATGTTTGTTTGCACATGACATGGTATTGTTTTGGAATTTTATTGTTTTGCCATTTTGTTTTTAGGTTGCACCTTGCATCTGCCAATGTTAGAAGTTTTTGATCTTCTATTAGGGGCAGTTCATCGCTGGAGAGGTTGTTTTGGTTTTTGGCTACGCATCGACCTCATCATTTAGTTGGTTTGTTTACAATGCCTTTCATGTTCGTTTAGTTTGCTTGGTCGTTATGTGTTTTCTTGGATTTATATTTTGCTATCATTTGGATGCTTGATTTTTCTAATAATTTTGGTTTTGGTTCGATTGGGATATTTCATGGCAATTGCTTGTTGCATGTTGATTTTGAGTTGGTTTTGTCCAATTTTTTGGATGTTCTTCGATTTTTTTTCCATGTTCACGAAAGGACCTCAATGCATGCATGGATTATGTTTCAATCCTTTAGTTTCTCTCTCTGTTTCTCTCCTGTTTTGAATTGGGCTATCAAACTTGAAAAATTCACAAAAGACATCATGATCAGCTCCTGTAGCACGCTGACTACCATATTGTGATAGAAGTTTGATGAGAGGAAGGCAAATAGAGTACTCTTAGCTCAGTGTAATGCAACTGCTCTTAAAGGAAAAAGGAAAGTAATTGTGCTACGTTGCTCTCATATTTTAAGTGCTGGAAAAATTAAAGGACAATGATTGTCAATGCCTAACTTAAAGCTTAAGTTGTTGGACTCGGTGGAACTATTTGAAAATGATTTTTATATTAATTTTTTTTCTCATAATCTCATCATTTTTATATTAAACCAATGCCTCAAAAAAATTATATTGATGAAGTATTAGAAATATAATGAATTAAAGGTAAAAAAAGGTTGTGCTCCTCTAAAACCACATATGCCAAATAAATATATGTTTGTGATTTAAATATTACTTTGTCCATACAAAATTAATGTAACCCATTATTATATAAAAACACCAACTCTATACTGAAACCCATCAATATTTAAATATTACTTTGTTCGTGCAATTGTTTTTAGATTTTGGGTCAATGTTTCTTATAGTTGATAGTTTTTTGCTCTAATCCATGTGGTTTTTTTAATTGGCAAGGGTTGTCATGTGGGATTTTTTTTTTTCATTTTAGTAACTACAGTTCCCCTTATGGTTTTCATTTGCCTCTGCAGTTTTGTTTCCTTTCATCTTATCTGTGTGCCTTGGAATGTATTTTTCCAGATTACTAGGTAATGTATGAGTTGTATTTTGTTATCTTATTCCTTCGCAACATGATCGGCATGATGCATACATTATTTAATAGCATTCTTTTTCTACACTATGTTCACACAAAGCCTTAGGTTGCTTCATGTTTGCACTATTTAATTAACTTATGGTTTTGTGTCATTTTGGGCTGGAAGCATGTTTTTTTTTCTGACATTGCGGGGCATATTTTGATATTGTATGTGGGATCTATTTGTCGTGGTGATCTAGGTTATATTGGTGAGTCTCATTGAGGTTCTACAATGTGTTCGGTTTCTTTTTTTTTTCTATCATTGGTTCGTTATGCTTGCAAGCTTTGGTTTGGCTCATGAACATGTTGCCAATGTTGTTGCATATGGAGCTTGCATTTTGGTCTTGTCTATTAACTTTGTTTTGCTTTGACTTTGCTGTTGATTTTTTTTCTTGCCTAATAGGCTTTTTTTGGGTTATGTCAATGTGTCTACATTGGAGTTATGTTCATTGCCGATTTGGATCTTTGTGATCTTGGGTTTAAGGTTTTTTCAGGTTCTATCAATGGTTGCTATATTGTTCTTTGCTTTTTTTTTTCTTATCTTTGTTAGTGATCATGCAATTTGAATTTGTGATTGTCAACACATATTCATATAACGATAAAAATAAGATGTGTAAAAAAAAATATGCTAAATTTTTATTTTCTTGCTTCATCCTCACACATTTAACTTCATTTAATTCAGAAATGTGGACAGAATTTTCAACCTTCAATTGCATCTGTAACACAGAACAAAAAAACAAAAAATATTTTTCTAGAGGCTATTTCACTTGTAAAAAAAAAAAACATTAACTACAACATCAAATTATAGCAAACTTTTTTTTTTTATTTTACAAGTTATTCTTCCATGTTATTTTATGTTACACACACCTTTTACACATCCTTTTTTTTAACATAATTTATTTCATTGTCTTACCATCACAGGAGAACTAGTAATTTCTCTACTAAGGACTTGGATTTGAATTTCTACAACAAGAAGATAATTGTTACCTCTGCAATTTTGATATAATTTGCAAACTACATAATCCTTTAAGTGCTGAACAATCTGGCAGTTTATTTGTATTTTGGTGTTGTTTATAACTTTATCTATGTTATCAAATCTATGATACTAGACTTAGCTGCAATTCTCCTTATCATTGCCTAGCAAATTTTTTTTTATGGATGTTATTTTTGTTCTGGCAAACAAAATTACACCTTCATACACACAACCTAAAATATCGCCCATAGCCAAACACGGGCAGTCAATCTAGTTACCCTGCTAAACATAATAACGAAATTCTCATTACAGTTTTATAATCACCGGCCACCGAAAATCCGTGGAAGTAATGCTGCTCTTAAAATGAAAAAAGTTAAAAATATATATTGTTTTGAATTTGTTTTTTAAATAACCTAGATTAATACCAGATTAATCCTCTAATTCATAACCGGAGCTTGAGTAAGGTTAATTCATAACGAAAACCTTGGTTTGGGTCAATCCACGACATAAGCTTTGAACAAGGTGGAGTCTGATCGGTTCTTATAATTATTATATTCCTTATATATAGCCATCGTCATTTTTCTCGTTTTGAGTAAATGGGTGTATTTCTTCATTACCAGACAGACAAGACCGTGCAGACATACGACAAGCTCTCTTTCTTCTGATTGATTATTTCGTTCTTTTATAAATCGAAGACAAGACATCGAACATTACATCTATCTCCTTGTAAAAACTCAACAGCCCTTTTATCTTCTGACATGGGGCTCCTTTGTTTCCGTCAAATTCTTGATTTTTAAATCCCTCAATCTTGATTTCTTTCTTTTCTGGGTCTTCAAGAGTTGTTGCTTTGCCTCTGTAAATTGATTGGTTTGGTATTTATATATGGTCATTTCTGGGATTTTTGTTTTAATAACTAAGATCCTAGCTTTTGATGACTCTGAATATTTGGTTGTTCTTATAGCTTAAAAATTCGAGGTTTTGTTATCTGGGTTGTTTTGTAATTGGGTTAGTATCGTTTCCGAGGGATAAAAAATATTTCTGAAAGGTTTTTAAAGCTGGGCTTTGCAAATTGTACTGTTGAGGGCTATTGGGTTTTATAGTTGATCTTGATAAGCTCATTTGAAATCCGAAGCACTTTGTTTCTATTTGGATCATTGTTATTAAATTCGGTCCGGCCCGACGGATTAATCCGGTGACTGGACCGGTCCAGATTTAATAAAAGACCGGTGAGAAAACAGCCCGGTCAAATCTAGTAGACCCGGCGGGTCGACCCATGACCCGGGCGAATCTTGACGAGACCCGGTTTTTTTTTAAAATGTGGGATTTGAAACCTATTAGTATATATACTATATATTTTCAAGAAAAAAGCCATGTTTTTTCATTGTGGGATAAAAATACCTTTTGGTTTAATACTTCAACTTAAAATGATAACATAGTATCTTTTTAATGTGGGATTTGAAACCCTTTCGTATATATACTCTTACTCTATATTCCCAAGAAAAAAATCATATTTTTTCAATGTGGAATAAAAAACCTTTTGGTTTAAATATTTCAACTTAAAATGATAACATAGTATCTTTTTAATGTGAGATTTGAATCCCTTTCGTATATATACTATATGTTCCCATGAAAAATGTTATGTTTTTTTAATGTGAGATTTGAAACTCATTAGTATATATACTCTATATTCCCAATAAAAAAGTTATGTTTTCTTAATATGGGATTTGAAACTCATTAGTATATATACTCTATATTCCCAAGAAAAAAGTTATGTTTTTTCAATGTGGGATAAAAAAAATTTTGGTTTAAATACTTCAACTTAAAAGGATAACATAGTATATTTTCAATGTGAGATTTGAAGCCCTTTCGTATATATATTCTATGTTCCTATGAAAAAAGTTATGTTTTTTCAATGTGAAATTTGAAACTCATTAGTATATATACTTTATGTTTCCAAGAAAAAAATTTATGTTTTTTCAATATAGGGAAAAAAAACCTTTTAGTTTAAATACTTTAACTTAAAAGGATAACATATTATATTTTCAATGTGAGATTTGAAGTCCTTTTATATATATACTCTATGTTTCCATGAAAAAAGTTATGTTTTTTAAATGTAGGATTTGAAACTTATTAGTATATATACTCTATGTTTTCAAGAAAATAGTTATGTTTTTTCAATATGGGATAAAAAATATTTTTTGTTTAAATATTTCAATTTAAAAGTTTAAAATAATATCTTTTTAATGTCGAATAAAAAACTTTTTAAAATATTTTTTAAACTTCATTTTTTACAATATATATAACCTATATTTACATTGATTTTTTCATATGAAATATTAAAATTTTAAAAAAAAATTAATTTTTTCAGGTTGATCCTTGAAATCCGGAATCCGGCTCCTTAGCCGAGTCAATTCTGTACCGGGTTTAATAACTAATGATTTGGATACCTACAAAAGTACTCAGGTCAGGATTCTTTCACTTTGCTAATTACTTGAATCTAATATTGAAGCTTCATTTATCTTGCAGTTTTGAAGGCGATTTTTTTTTCTCCTTTTTAATGTCACAGATATCCTTGTAGCAGGCAGTAGGAGAGTAATCTGCCTTGTAGATTTTGTGTAAAGTTTGAAAATTGTGATTGGAGAAACCAGTTAAAGATAATAGAAAGATGACAACTGGAAATATTGCTTCGAAGAAGGAGAGGAAATCAAGGAGGAACAGGCCAGTTGATGAGAATGCTCCCTTATTGCCTAAAAGGCAAGAGGATGTTGGTTTTGATGAGTTGAATGGAGCTTCCTTTACTGGGGCTGTGTTCAATTTATCAACTACAATAGTTGGAGCAGGAATCATGGCTTTGCCTGCCACCATGAAAGTGTTAGGCCTTGTAATCTAGAAAACTACGCAAGAAAGGCTGAATGAGCTCTCCTTTGAAAGGGTCTCATGTGCGAACTTTTCCGGGGACGGGCAAGAGTGTTTGACATGTTTGAGATTATAATAACGATGATAGTTTAAAGTATTTTTACTTATTTTTTTTAAAGAGTATAAGGAAGATAGGGTTCTTTTCTACCGTTAGTTCTGCTGAGAACTCATCTTTCATAGAAGACGGCACCATGGAATGCTGCTGGGTTGTTTCTAACTTATTTTACTGTTAATCCTCATGGTTAATCGAGCAATGCAAGTGGGATTTGTATTGGCTAATGATATCTCAGTGAAGGTTATTCAATTTGATGATTTCTATATTTGGTGTCAATTATCTTATCCACAACTTGATTTTTCTTGGACTTTTATCAACATACATGCTAGTTGTGATGACAGACCCAGATAGAATTTCTCAGTGTCTTCCTTACCCAGATAGAATATACATGCTGTTAATCCGCATGAGCATCGTGCTAGCTCACTTTACAATCATTCTAAAGTAGTTGTTTCTTGTCCCTTCCTTGATTCCTTGTCCCTTTTGGACTTGGGCTGTTCTGGCTTTAGATAATCGGAGGAATGGCATGAGAAACGTTCATGAAAGGCTTGACAGATTTCTCGCTAATTCTTCATGAGAGTTGCAGTTCCCTTCTCATAAAGTTCTCCACTTAGCAGAACTGGGTTCTGACCACAGACCCATTCTTGACACCAACTGGTGCCTTAGAACTCGAAGAACTTTCAAAGTTGATTCTTGATGGGTTAATAATTCCCCAGCCAACTCCATCGTTCAAGCAAGTTGGGCTTCACCAGTTCAAGGCTCCAACATGTTTGGAGTCTTTACTGAACATAAACGATGCCATCATGAATTGGTTAATTGGTCCAACTCCAAGGAACTTTGCTAAGAAACTAGCTGAACTTTTAAAAAACAGAGCTTGAGTCTCTTAAGAACTCTAATGCTGATTGGATCTTGACGCAACATATAGGGAAAAGAGAAATCAAGATTTGATAAATCTTAAAATTATAGCTAAAGTGTTGAAAAAAAATTTAATTTAATATAATCTAAATATCATAAAATTTATTACCAATAGCATAAAAATTGTTTAAATAATAAAGTATAACGCCTGAGTTGGAATAAAAGGGATTAAAAATAGTAATTTTTTGGGTTCCAGAGCATATTTATTTTTGTGTTTAAAAATTCTTTCAAAAAAAATTAATTTTTTTTATTTTTTTCTTTAAATTATTTTTTTTTTGCAAATCATTTTGAAGTATTAAAGTTAAAAATAAATTTTAAAAAAATAAAAAAATATATTATTTCAATATATTTTTACATCAAAAACATTTGAAAAGTATCTTTTATTATAATATTAAAGAAGCTTTTAGTTTGAGAATAAAAATGATCTTGATCAGTACTAAATGTCGATCCTACATATAAGAAACCATGTTTATACATTACATTAAATATATTACTCTTAAACAAAGGTTAGAACATAGAATACATTATATTTTTTTGTCAATGTTTCGTCCCGGGTCTTATTAACTTGGTTTTTTTTAATAAAAAAAGAAATAATAATTAATCATGACTCCAAAACTAGACGTAGGCTAGACAACACACTTTATTTATATATATATATATATATATAACTAGCTTTTGTTAACCTTAAAAACTTATGAATCAGATAATAAAATCATGATAACATCATAAAAAATAAATTAAAATAATTTAGGAATTTTAATTCCAACCAACAAAATGATGAAGTGCAAAAGTAAAAACAAAAGGTATTTAATTTTAAATTAAAAAAAAAAACAATTCAAGTAAACCTAGATAAACATACCGAACCGGTGACCCAACTTATGAGAACGAGATTACTTAATAAAAAAAATAAAAAAATATATAAAGATTAATTTTTAACTAACTCAAAATTAAATGATGAAATTGAAAAAAAAATCAAGTTTTTTCTAAGGCAATAAGCTAAACCTACAACTTAAATCATTAGATCGGAATAACTATATAGAAAACAAACTGAAAAAAAATATGTTCTTTTATTTAAGTTTAAGTTTAGAGATAAAATGAAGTCCCATCATAATCTAAAAATGATAATTTTATTTGTGTATAATATTTTTTTAAAAAATAAATGCTTTGATTTTATTTAAATTAAGTTTAAAAATAAATAAAGCAATGACTTTTAAAAAGGACCCAAGAATTTGGGGCTAATCAACCAGCTCCTTAGCCTAAAATGATGCCTATTAAACTGTTTTTTTTTTTTTCTTGACTTCACTTAGCCAATATTTTTTTTTTGTTTAAACTATCAGACGACATATTATCAATTCTGACAAACGATACATCGCCTGTGGTTTGACTGTCAGGCACCTCGAGTGACTAGAAATTCAAGCCGGTCGTAGATTGAAAGTTAGGAATCCCAATTCCAACCAACAAAAAATAGTGAAGTGCAAAATTAAAATAAAATTCTAAAAATTAACTTCAGTAAATCTAGAAATATACCCAACCGATAACATGAGAAAAAGATTATTTAATAAAAAATAAAAAAATATATAAAAATTAAGTTTTATCCAACTTAATATCAAATAATAAAATTAAGAAAACAATTAATTTTTTTAAAAAACTAAGTTAATAAGTTAAATTTACGAGTTAAGTTATGAAATCAGAATAATTACATAAAAAAATAAACTGATAAAAAATTATATTTTTTTTATTTAAGTTTAGAGATAAAAATCAAAGTCCCATCATAATTAAAAATATAATTTTATTTGTGTATAATATTTTTTTTAACCAGCTCCTCAACCTAAAATGATGCCCATTAAACTGTTCAAACTGTTCTTTTTAGCTTGGCTTCGCTGAGCCAATATTTTCTTTTCTGGTTTAAACTATTAGACAGCACATTATCTACACTAGCAAACAATACATCACCTGTGGTTCGACTGTCGGCACCTCGGCTGGCTAGAAAGTCAAGCCAACGATATTTTTACAGGTTTATTTTAAATTATTTTTTATTTAAAAATACATAAAAAAAATCATAGAAGCCTAAATAAACTCTTAAACTCTTCTATGGGCTCAAATTACCAACTAATCATTTTATAAACCAAGAATTAATTTGAATTTAAAAACAGTTTTTAAGCCCAAATGATCCTCAACGACGCCTAATTAAAAATCTTCTCACTAAAAAAAATTCATTAACATCAAAATTAATTATTTTATTGATTAAAATTAGAAATAATTATTTTCAGTTCGGTTCGGTCTTTATAAAAAAAAGTAACTAAACCGAAACCGATTCAAACCAACCGGTTTCGATTCTATTTTTTAGGACAAAAACCGATTCAAACTAGTTTGACTAGGTTTTTTCAGTTTGACTCGGGTTTTTTTCCGGTTTGGCTCGTGTTTTTTTCGATTTGGGTTCGGTTTGGTTTTTTCGGTTTTAGGCTTATAAAACCAAACCAGTCAGTTTTTTCAAAATTTTAATTGGTTTAATCGGTTTTTTTCACGGTTTGGTTTTTTCAATTATTTTTTTCTGATTTTCTTGGTTTTTTAATTTTTTTACTCATCCCTAACTGAAATCAATATCAGCCGATATTTTTTCTCTTCTCAAATGGAATGCAACAGCTCTCTCTCAAACTTAATTAACCATATGAGTAAGAAATAATTAGCCATTAATTTTATAATTAAAAGATAAAATAAAAAAAAATTAATAATAAAAAAACAAATTCACTTTTCTAATCCATAATGAATTGTCAAACCAAGCACAATAAATTTAGGTGCAGTGATTATATTAGGGGGAAAATAAAACAAATATCAAAAAATCAAGTTAAATACTCCAAGTCTTTTTATGAATATAACAACAAATTTGTTTAAATCCTTCCTAGATTTTCAAATATGAACCAACCATATAAAACCTTTTATTTTCAATTAAATACAAATATAATATTTGTAATAAAAAATATTATAAAGGAATGTGTAAGAATCTTATATATTGAACACGAACCCTTCAAAAAAGGACGACGATAAAATAACACAAAGCATAATATAATAAAAGGATGGTAAATTGTTTATTTAAGAATTTGTTTGACTCGGTCGCCAATAATACCTGGCTAGAGAAAACGCTGGACCTTCCCAAGTCCAGCACCGTCCCAGCCTGTCTTGGCCGTCGCGCCGGTGCTTTTCTTGTCCATTTTTAGGGTTTATGAAGGTAACAAAAAAAAATATCATAAAAAATGAATAATATATAATTTAAAATTAATTCTTTTAAAATACCAATATAATTCTTTTAAAATTAATTAATCTTATTTTCCCAATATATAACTATTTGTACATCGCATAAAACTATAAATAATATAAAATAAGCTTCTTAAATTACCCCTAACCTATATAATATTCCGTTGACACTTTAGCCATAATTAAAAGTTAAGAGCAATAAATTTACATAAAAATTTATTAAATACTTAAATCACATCTTGATTATTGTTATGTTATTTTTTACTCTTAATTTTTTTTATAATATTATATGAAGATTCCTTTAAACAAAGACTCCTATAAGAAGAACACCTAAGTTAAAAGATAACATGATTTTTTTTATTTACTTATATAATATTAATATTAAAAGAAACTTACTAAAAAAAAATTATAGAAACTATAATGCTAAAAATTCACAAAACGTAACTTTACATTTGTTTTATATATAGATTTTATTTGAATAAAAAAAATTAATTAGAAAAAAATTGTTTTATAATAGTTATTGAGTAAAAGAAGACAATTTAATTTTATAATATTAAAATATAACTATTAGAATTCGAGATCTAGTTTTTTTGTATAGGTTTTTATTTCTTTGGAATGTTTTCAAGGGTTTTTGATATAAAAATCACTAAATATGAATAATAAAAAAATATAATTAAATTATAAATTATCATGTTTTTAAGTTTTAGGGCAAAAACTTTTTTCACAACACGTGCCTATATTTAAAAAAAAAACTCTCACATCACGTGCCTATAATTTTAAATTAATATAATCCTTTGGTTATTCCTTATATTTAAAAAAAAAACTCAAGTAGACGAAAGCATTTTTGTTTTTGGAAACCTCAAACATATTAAAAGAATACCTAATTTAAAATTTAATATAATTATTTTTAGTCATATCTATATTATTAATATTTTCCTCACAAATATTAAAAAAGAAATCTTTCAAGTAAAAAGATTTGTAGGAACTACAACGGTAATAATATAATCAGGTTAAAATTCACATCACGTGCCTATATGTTTTTGTTACATATAAATTTTATTTAAACAAAAAAAAAACTCATTTTAATAAAATTAATTCACAAATATTGTAATATAATAGCAATTATAGTAGAAGAAGACATCTTAATTCTATATTATTAAAATATAAATATTAGTATATGACATACAAATTTTTTATAGATTTATATTTCTCTGGAGTTTTTTTAAAGAGTTTACAATTACATATTTTACTAATTATTATGAATAATAAAAATTAAATTAAAACTAATAAATTACGAGTTATAATATTCTTATTTGTACAATCGTTCCTAATATTAAAAAAACTCCTTTAAATAAAATGATCACAAATATATAATATAATAGCAATTCTGATAGGATAAAAAATTCTAATTTTATAATATTGAAATATTAATATTAACATCCGAGATCCAATGTTTTATCAAGTTTTATATCATTTGGATTTTTTTCAAGATTTTAATTTTATACATACCACTAGATATAAGTGATTAAAATTAAAAATTATTTTATATTATGATTTATCATATTTTAATTTTATATTTAATTATTTATATTCTTATCATATAAGTAAACGAACTTTTCTTTTAAATAAAAAAAATTGATAAATATATTTGTTTTTCAATTGAAATGAATACTAATGTGGGTTGCAAGAAACAAAAACGATGCTCTTTTTTATTATATATATAATTTAAAAACTGTTAACTAATGCATTGAGAAATTAGTAAAACATTATTAAATCTAAAGGTGAAAGAAGACTCGAGGTTTCTCCCCATGCTTCAAAACAACAATAAAAGAGGTGTTTTTTTTCCTTCTTTATTTTTTTAATTCTATATATCTTCTAATTTTTCTTCTTCCAATTGAGAGTTTATTTATTTATTTTTTCTTCTAATTTTATTTTTTAATATTTTATTAATTTTTAAATTGATTATCATAATTTATTTTAATTTATTTTTTTAAATCATCACAATCTTAAAATAACATTGTATTTATTTGGTGCTCAATTTTGCAAATATTTATTTTTATTATCATATCATTAAATAAAAAATAATTTTTGTAAAAACATTTTTAAATTTAATGGAGTCCATGACTGAGGTTACGAGTTTAATGAAATAAGTCATGAAACCTACTATCAAATATGTTGTTGTCTTGATTTAAAAAAAAATAAAATCATCTTTATTTTTTTTAGCCTAGCCATGCTTTTGCCAATCGTTCAAATTGTTATTGGACCTATCAAGTCGACTAGGTTATGTAGAGACAACTCTTACATGAGTTAATTTAAATTTGAGTTAATTAAAGAGTCAATTCAAGAGGTTTTTAAGGATGACCTGGTAGGTTGAATTTAATAATAATGTTAAATAGTTTATTTAAAAAAAAATTCTATCTTCTAATTTTTTTTTCTTTTAGTCGAATTCTTTCAACATTTTCTTTCAATTTTATTTTTTAATATTTAATAATTTTTGAATTATTCTTCATAATTTATTTAGGTTTTCTTTTAATGAGGTTATCACAATTTTAAATAAATATCTTGACATTTATTTGTTGTTCAATTTTACAAATATATATTTTTATTATCATTTTATTAAGTAAAATAATTTAAAAAAACAAAGTTGTTGAATCTAATGAAGCCCATGATTTAAGTTGCTTATTTGACGTATTAAGTCATAAAATCAAGTTAATCTAATATATTATTATTTTAATATAAAAAAATATTGTCCGAAAAGATTTTTAAAGACAATCCAATTATTTTACTAGTTATTTAAATTACCTTTATCTCCATGAAGACAAATCAAATGCTGGTTAATTTTATCTTCATGTTTTTCAGCAAACTTTCTTTCCTCGTAAACATAAAAAAACAAAATAAACAAGTGTATAATGACACGTCTCTTCAACAGAAAAAAAAAAATGGAGATTGGAATGAACCCGTTGTTTTATTTTATTTTATTTTATTTATTTAAAAAAAAAAAAAGGTTTAGACGGCCTATTCCAAGTTCAAACATGAAAGGAAGAAAAAAATTAGGCAAAGATTTGACAATTGAATTCTCGAGGGAGAGAGAGAGAGAGAGAGAGAGAGAGCATGAAGAAATGGTAAAACCCGCAGGCTTGGACTGCGTTGCGTGTCCAATTAGATAGAAGAGGTGAGAGAGCAAAGCAGCCATCGCGTTCTTCACTCTGCAGCTCTATTCTATCTGGAAGCTCAACGCAGAACCGAGTTTACTGAACACGACAACGTCGAGCATCAGCCACTAATTATCTCTTTTTAATAACCCATTAATTAATTGCTTAACTACCTTATCACCATTATCATCGACAACTAACCCCCCCAAGTCAACCGTCAACAAATCAGAATCAGTTTCTCCGGTTCATCTTCCTCCTCCTTCTCTGAACAGGAAGTTCTCGAATCAATGAATCCCAAATTAGGATTTGGGTTTCTTCTTCTACTGTTACTCTGCTACTCAATCGACTCGAAATGCAGCAAAGGATGCGATTTGGCTCTAGCATCCTACTACGTTTGGCAAGGAGCTAACCTTTCATTCATCGCCGAAGTTATGCAATCAAGCATCTTAAAATCAACAGATTTCGACACCATCCTCCGCTACAATCCTCAAGTAACAAACAAAGACAGTCTCCCATCTTTCATCAGGATCAGCATCCCTTTCCCCTGTGAATGCATCAACGGTGAATTCCTCGGCCACTTCTTCACCTACAACGTCAGAAGTCAAGACACTTATGGAACGGTCGCCGATACATACTATGCCAATTTGACCACGATTCCGTCGTTGATAAACTTTAATAGCTACCCTGAGGTTAATATACCCGATAACGGAGTGCTTAATGTGAGTGTTAACTGTTCGTGTGGGGATAGCTCCGTTTCTAAGGACTACGGCTTGTTTATGACGTACCCGCTCCGACCCGATGATACTTTGGCGTCGATTGCCAATCAGACCAATCTCACGCAGTCGCTGCTGCAGCGTTATAATGTTGGTTTCGATTTTAATCAAGGGAGTGGTGTGGTTTATATTCCAACCAAAGGTATTTTGTTATTTTTAGAAAGAGTTTGATAGATAATGTTTTTGTTTTGATAATTAGTTGGAGTGATTTAATTAGTTCAGAAAATACACACTAAATATTGGGATATTTGTTTGGAGAATTTATGTTAGAGAATTCGTGATGTTATGGTAGGGATTGCCCCGTTTGTTAAATTCTAAAGATATTTGTTTTTAGCTGTTTGAAGCTATGAATTTGCCTTACCATATCTTTTTCTTTATTTACAGATACAGATGGTAGCTACCGGCCCTTGAAGTCGAGGTAACTTTCTGTACTTAGACTGTATTCTAAATTTGTTTGTTCATTTTTGGATGTTACAATTACTAAATGTTTGTAATTTCCTTCCCTTTTCATTTTTCCCTTTTGCAGCACAGGTGCGTTGGGCTTCTTTGCGTGTCGATTTTTTGATATTTGGGCGTGGATGTAAGATGCTATCATGCAAACTTCGAGCTATTTTGAACTGATGTTGTCCTTTCCTATAACCAGGAATAGCAGGTGGCGTTGTCGCTGGCATATGCATAGCAGTAGCCGTGGCACTGTTGTTGGCAGTTTTTATATATGTGGGATTTTACCGAAAGAAGAAGGTGAAGGGGGCAATATTGCTGCCAGCGTCTCAAGAACTCTCTCCACGAATTGTTCAAGGTTTTTCTATCACTATCCCTGACCTCTATTTATGATTGAAGAGTTCTCAACGATCACTGGTTTGAACAGATTTCTCTCGCATTATATCTTCCATAGAGAACACTAGGATGGTTCTTTTTCAGTGTTTCTTTTTCTGAGGACCATGACCATCATGGTCCAATTTATGGTTAATTCTTTTTCTTTGAGTGAACGCGTTGAAATATAATCATCTCATCTTACCAGCTCTAGATTCTCTTCTGCTTCTGGAGAAAGTGAAATCATGTAGATGACTAAACATATTAAATGTTCCTCTGTCTTGTTTCAGTACCTGGAAGTAACTCCAATAAACCTGTGGATGCGACTGGGTTCCAAGGTCTTACAGGTTTAACTGTGGACAAGTCTGTGGAATTCTCTTATGAAGAACTTGCTAAGGCCACTGATGACTTTAGTCTGGCAAATAAGATTGGTCAAGGAGGCTTTGGGTCTGTATACTATGCAGAACTGAGAGGCGAGGTCTGTAATTACTGTAATCTTTAATTATTTATGATCCCCATTGTTAAAGTAATCGTAAAACATCATGCATTTTCCTGTGAGGCATTGAATGTTAGTTATTGAGTTTGAGTTAGTTTGGCACCTTTGCTGAGCTTTTAAAGATAAGAGCAGGTGCCTGATCTTTTTCCTGTTTTTTATTGGAAGGTAGTTATAATCTAGCATCCTACTACATAGCAATGGATCTCACATAAAACAGCCATGCAGATCCATCTGTAGTAGAAGGCCATTTATAGTTATGTTATTGGGGACAAGATTATTCAGCATATTTTGAGTTTAGGATAATGTTACTTTGCCGCTTTTATATTAAACGCTTGATGTGAACTGATAACACTTTGATTTGTTAATTTGAACATGTCATATCATATGCTTTTACCTGCTCTAGAGAGATTTATGTTAGTAGAGCATAGCAGTTCTAGAGCTACCTTCAAATAAGCTCTGTGAAGCTCAGTCATTAGTTAATTAGAACTGGGAATCCAAGTTATAGAAATGAATGAAAAGTATTCTACTGAGTGAATGGAACAGGTGGGTGAGCAACTACATTAACCGGTAGCGTCTGCTTAGGTTGAATTGAAATAGTGGTTGCTGCGGTTACATTTTTTAGCAACCTTTGTGTTTTTAAGGATTGAGGTCCATACCTTATCTTTTCTTGAATTATGTCGGCATAAAGAGTGAGCGGAATTTTGTCAAAAATGAATATCTGAACTGACTCAAGTGAAAACATTCAGACCAGTTGTTTCAGTTTTGGTTTAATTTGGAAGGAAAATATATAGTCTCAAATGCTGCTGTTCTGTTGCCTTTGGAGAAGAACTAAAACGACCTAACAAACTTAGTGATATCAATTGAAATTTTTTTATTTTTAATCAGTTTATAATTCATATATAACATAAAAATGGGTTGGAAAATCTAAAGAGCCTTAAAGTGATGTACCTCTACTAAAGAACCTTAATCAATGTGTCATGCATTTTTTAATTGATGTCTATTTATCAAAATTTGACTGGATGGAATTTGATTCAATTCAGTTTGCATTCAGCTTTCTAGCATTTGGAAATTTTTTAATGAAAAAAGATAAGACATTTTCCAACTGAACTGACCAAAACTGCAGTGCCTGCAAATGTTTTATATATTTTCCATGTGTGTTTCTATTCTAAAATTTATATTTTTGACTTGTTATGCAGAAAGCTGCCATTAAGAAGATGGACATGCAAGCATCAAAAGAATTCTTTGCTGAGCTCAAGGTTTTAACACATGTTCACCACCTAAACCTGGTAATGTGCTCATCTTTTTGCAATTACAAGAAATATAGATTGTGCTTATGAACAAAAATAGGTGATAGCATCTTTGCTTTACTTGAGAGAAGGTTTGAACTTTGACTTGAAGAACCGAAGTTATATACAATTGATCACCCTCACCTTACATCTATAAAGAGACATGAACGAGAAGTATAAATCACAACGAAGTTGATTAATCCTTCGAAGAGTTTACAAGTTCAATCAAGAATTTAGTGTGAGGATCACTCAACCACACAGAGAAAAAAACACACAATCTGCATCAACCTTAGATAAAAATTCATTAACTAATGGGTCAGACATGTACCCAATTTAAATAAAACTCAAACTAATTAAAATAAAGTTTAAAATAATAAAAATAAATAAAACAATAGTCTAAGATTTGTTTTCATGATTTGCCACATATGATAGTGAAAATTACCTAGAGAAATAATTGTTGACGAATTCTTGCTGAACAAAAGCCTGATGCCTTGTAAAATAAGAATTAATTTCTAAACAATTAATTTTTCTTGTTTGATACGAAATCCTTATAAAATAACTAACCCAATGGCTGCCTCTTGACTTAGGCTATTAAACTCTTCTTGAATCTACTTTGTTTTAGGCCTTAGAATAGATCCAATTGACACTCTTAATGGATCATTTGATGTAGACGCCAAGATCACATCATCCCCTCTCTCCTCAAAAGAATTCAACCTTGAATTATCACCCACATCAAACAAAGAAAGATCAGAAACTTTGAATACAACACTAACATTATACTCACCTTTTAGACTCACTTTGTAGGCATTGACTCATTTAAGGAATCTGAATGAATCATCTCCTCTAAGCATCAACTTTGATTTTCTATGTTCAAGAAATCTCTCTTTGTGCATATGCACCCAAACCTAATCTCTTGGTTCAAAGGCAATCCTTTTTCATCTTTTGTTTGCTTGGAATGCATACTTCTCATTCTTTTTTGAACATGTTGTCGTACCTTCTTTAACAATGTTTTCATCACCCGTGCTTTTCTATTGCCATCAAGTCTAACGTTCTCATCAACAAGTAAAGAATTCAAATTTATTAGAGTTAAACCATAAGCTATTTTAAATTGTGAATAATTTTTTCAATTTAATAGATTAGCACATAACGATTTTTTTGTAACTTCTCAAACAAAAATTGTAAATGCTCAATATGCTCACCTAAATTCTTACTATAAATATCATTAAAGTAATCAACAACAAAGCTTCTTGTGAATGCGCACAATATATGATTCATCAATATCATTAAATTAATATGTGCAATTGTAACACTAAACAACATGACTAATCATTCAAACAATTCACATTTAGTCTTAAAGTTACTTTTCCTTTCATCACCTTCTTTCATCTTATTTTGATGATAACTATTTTTCAAATCAATCAATCTTATTTTTCAAACATACAACATCCATGCAACTCATTAAGAATATCATCAAGTCTAGGGATAGGATATTTGTACTTTACCATACTATTGTTGATCACACTATTTATCAATAGCAAACCACCATGGATATCATCAGAAAATACACGGTAAAATCTAAACAACAATTTCAACCCGTTATCAAAAAGCCTTACCAAACTTTGATCGCCTTGAAATTCTACCCCAAGATAAAAAAAAATCTCTCAAAACTTCTAGCAAAATTTTAGCTCGATCCAATGGTCGGATAAAAAATTAGAAAAATAAACACTCTTGATCTCACTCTTTTTTGTATAGAAACTCAAGTGTTTACCTATATTTTATACACTCTTTTCTTTTCTCATCCTTATTTTCTTCTCTCCATTATCGGTTTCAATTGACTTTTTTTGTCTTTTAGCTGAATCTGAGTTTTTTCTTTTATTTTTCTTTTAGGCTCACTTTATTTTCACTCTTTAAAATCACGACCTTACATGTTTTATTTGTCTCCTTGGCTTTGCCTTTTCTTTTCAGCTTTAATTGGTCTTGTTTAAGTCTTTAAAGCTCTCATTTTGTCAACTTTTGCTTCCAACGACACTGTATAAAAATAGTAGCTGGTAATAATTTCAGATAAAAACGCCTTACCAACCACTTTTGTATATATTTTTACATGGTAACCACGACCTCACATTGTTGTATTATCATTTCAACTTTACTTTTCCTTTTTAATTTCAAATGGTCTTCATAAGTCTGTCTAGGTGACAATGATGCAAGTTTGCATGCCCTTTCATCCTTCTCAAGAGAATATCTATTTTTAAATCCATCATATTTGGTCTTCCTATCAAATTGTCAAGGTCTCCCTAACAATAACAATAAATGACTAGCATGCATAGGAACCACATCACACAAAACTCCATCCTTTTACTTTCCAATCAAAAAAGAAATCAAAACCTGTTTAGTCATTATAACTTTACCACATTCATTCAACTATTGAAGCTTATAAAGTTTATTATGCTTAATAGTTTTTAGATTCAATTTCTTAGCAAGTCTAGTACTAGCAATGTTAACACAACTTTCACTATCAATAATCATGCTAGACACTTTGTTACTAATGTGACATCTTGTATGGAAGATCTCTCTTTGTTGTTTCTTTACCAATTTCATAGCAACTTTATGATCATCACCCTTTGAAAACTTCATTTCTTTATCTTTAAAATTATAATCCATACTATCATCATTCATTGTAGCTTTAATAGTAGGCATTTCAACTTCCTTTTCCTTATGACTAGGAACTCTTTGTCTACTAATCATCTCATCAAACTTAATCATTAACACCTCCATCATATCTTTCATTCTATCCTATATTTGCTCCACAGTTCTCATCTTTTTTTGTTCAATACTTTTTTAAGACATCTTTTATATCTGAAATAAAGGTTAGTAGTAAATAAAAAAATAATTATTTTTTCTTACACAAACCTCATGTGTTTACCCTCACAATAAAATTTACTTCACTCGTGTTTTACATAATTTATTAGACTTTTCATTCTAATGGACTTGCTATGTCTTTTACCACGTTGTTCTCGTACTTTGGTTCTTAAAAGTAACTTAATAACTTATTAAACAATTAACCAAACTACGTAATGATTTATTTTATATTTAACGACTTAAGAATCAATAATTATTCAAGCTTTCAAAACAAAATTTGAGGACAAATTTATGAGTAGCAATGTAAATTTGTGTGAATATAATGATGAAACATGAAACACAAGCAAGAATTATTATTAAGTCTCTAAAAATCCTTTCAAGATTTGCGATTTTGATTCTTTTTTATTTTAAAAGGTGCCGAGTTTTTCAAGTCCAAAGATAAACACAATTTGTTGTTTGTATGCAATTTTTTTCCGGCATCTTCAAGACTTTTTTTTCTTTTCCTATCAAAAATCGATTCTCTTCTTCCTTCTTTTTTTTAATCAAGATTCCACCTAAACACCACAAAGATTAATCAACATTCAATTTTTTTTTTTTTTGTAATAGCTGAAACCCTAGAGAGAAAGAAACAAAAAAAAACAAGAAACAAACCCTAGATATAGTAAGATCTAAAGAAAACCCTTTAATTACTTATAACAATCTGATACCAAATTGATACGGAATTATCCTTTAGATTGTTAATTTGAGGTTTAAAAAAAAGTTTGCAACTTGACCCAACAAGAACCTTCCCTTGAAAAACCAAATTTATATGCAGTTGATCAACCTCACCCTACGTCTATAACGAGACACGAATGAGAAATATAAATCACAACGAAGTTGATCAATCCTTTGAAGAGTTTACAATTTGAATCAAGAACTTAGTGTGAGAATTATTCAACCACACAGAGAGAAAAAATCACACAATTTGCGACAATCTTAGATAAAAATTCATCATCTGAATACAATTTTTTACATAAGAGTATTTCTATGTACACCCTAAAACTAATGGGTCACATGCACCTAATTTAAATAAAACCCAAACTAATTAAAATAAAGTTTAGAATAAAAAAAAAAGTCGAAGATTATTTTTCACCATTTGCCACATATGATAGTAAAAACTATCCAAGAGAAATAATTGTTGAAGAATCCTTGTTGACCAAAAGCATGATGCCTTGTAAAATAGGAATTAATTTCTGACCAATTAATTCTTCTTGTTTGATATGGAATCCCTGTAAAATAAGTAACCGAAAGCTGCCACATAAGTTCTCAATAGCATTAAGGATTCCTTGTAGTGAATGGAATCCATAACTCTTAAGGAAACAATGTATTTTTTATTTTCACACTTTGCTGGCAGATTCTAGACCCAACTTTAAACATGTTGTTTTCTCTCATCTCGATGAATCAGTGGACCTATCATATATCGTTGGAAAGGTACAGATGTCTAGTTCTTAACCCAATTGAAATCACATTCAAACTCCTCCTGTAGCTTCAGATATGACCCGAAGAGTAGACAAAGGTCCAGCCTGACAGATTTGAACATTTTTAACCCAAGCCTCTTCACTTAATCCATTAAACCTCTCTTGGATCCATTTTGTTTTAGGCCTTAAAATAAATCCAATAAACACTCCTAATGCATCCTTTGATGTGGTAGTCAGGAGCCAAGTTCGCATCATGTATGTGCACTTGAAAGTGTATCTGGACACTCGAGTTGATGTCTTTGTAAAATTTTGAAGTTTTTTTTATTATAAATTGTGATGCACTAAATAATGTTCGCATGTACTCTATGCACTAAATAGTACTATCTACATTTAATACAGTCCGATTGATAGGATATTGTGTTGAGGGTTCTCTTTTCCTTGTCTACGAATTTATTGAAAATGGAAACTTAAGCCAACATTTGCGTGGCTCTGGTGAGACTACATGTCCATTTTGAACATTTTTTCTGGTGGTAGCAGACACATTGAATGGCAGTGATAAAAGTGTTGCTTGTTTGCAGAGAAGGATCCATTGCCATGGTCTACAAGAGTGCAAATTGCCCTTGATTCAGCTAGAGGCCTTGAATACATCCATGAGCATACTGTCCCTGTTTATATTCATCGTGATATTAAATCGGCAAACATACTGATCGACAAGAACTTCCGGGGAAAGGTTGGATTGATTTTTGTCATGATGGTGTTCCATTTCAAGCTTTTTTTCGCATATTTGTATTAAACTTTATGATACAGGTTGCAGATTTTGGATTAACAAAACTAACTGAGGTTGGAAGTACATCACTCCCTACACGTCTTGTGGGTACATTTGGATACATGCCGCCAGAGTAAGATATTTTCTTTTCTAACAATTCTATAAGAAGATAAGAACTTTGGAATAGGTTTCAGATAGGATCCTGTTTAGCTAAACAACTGGCTGGTCTCAATTTCTTATCATCTTTTTCTTGTCTATAACTGTTTGGACACAGAGCCCAAACTCTGTGTCAGAGCAAAATAATGAGCTGTGTGATTTTACCTTTTTCTTACCTGCATAATTGTGGATGTCATTGTTTGGAACATCTGATAGAATTTTGAATTAGGGTCAGTAAATGGCGCGGTAGGTGGCTCTAAAAATAATCTAATGGAAGGCTATTGAGAATTTTGTGTTGCTTCTATTACCCATCTACATTGATGGCGTAAACCTCCCTGTGAAATCGAAAGTTTTCCAAATCCTTTGTTACCAGGCAGGGAGGGGTTTGGGATGGGAGGTTGATCTCCCAGTTTATAAATTCATGACCCAGAACGAGGGAAAAAATAGAAAATAAAAAAAGAAAGGGTGTCTGGCATGAAATCAGTGTGGCAAAAAATGGAGTGAGTTGCATGTCGGACTCTGACTATGATGCAAAAGAGTTGTTTTTATTGTGGGAAGACACGTTTGCGTAGCACTGCTGCAGCTAAGATTTTTGGGTTGCATGATCATAATTATAAATCTAAGGATTTTAGAAGTATATCTGATGAAATCACTATAGTTTGAAAATGAAAATTTAATGTCATGTTTAGTTTCTGAGAATAGATGTGAGTCTATTTTATGCATCTAGCAGGACAAGGGCCAAAAACTTAAATGAGAGCATTTCTTTATTTTTTATGAAACATGGATTGACTTTTCCCATGATTCTGTGCAGATATGCTCAATATGGTGATGTTTCTCCGAAAGTAGATGTTTACGCACTCGGGGTTGTCCTCTATGAACTTATTTCTGCTAAAGAAGCTATCGTCAAGTCAAATGGTTCTAGTGCTGAATCAAGGGGCCTTGTTGCTTTGGTTAATTTTCTGCCATTCCTCTTTATATCTATTAATTTCTGGATGCTAATAGATGTACTTAATTTACTGTAGTTCAAGCTCTGCTGAAGCTTGACTCAGTGCTGAACCAGGAAAATTGAATAACAATTTTCATATGGTTCTGGCATCTGACAAGGCTTAGAGGAGTTGAAATGAATTTTACCAGCACATTTGAGGCTCTCTCTTAGACTTAACTTTGAAGCCTATATATGTGCTGCTTCTGAATACATCCAGAAAACACCCACAAGCTGACCTTGTTTTATTACTCCATTCTACAGTTTGAGGATGTTCTTAATCAGCCTGATCCTAGGGAAGACCTTCGCAAAGTAGTTGATCCAAGGCTCGGAGAAGACTATCCACTCGATTCAGTTCGCAAGGTAAACAAACAAACTTCTTTTGGAAATACACATATAAAGATCCTGTTTTTGCAGTCTAAATCAGAGCTGTATGCCTATTTTGGTTCCAGATGGCCCAGCTTGGCAAGGCATGCACCCAAGAGAATCCTCAGTTGCGGCCGAGTATGAGATCCATTGTGGTTGCTTTAATGACTCTTTCATCCTCGACAGAGGATTGGGATGTTGGCTCCTTCTATGAAAATCAAGCTCTTGTCAATCTAATGTCAGGAAGATAGAAGGCAAGGTCATCACATCTTATGAAATGATTATGCGAATACACCAAAATCTTTTCATGTAGATGTATACAGATATCGTTAATCTGTAAATTTGATAGTTGGAAATTGATCTGGAGGGAATATAAATTGTAGCATTAATCATTTGATGAACACATAAAATTCCGAAAGATATATTTTTTTTGGTTGAAATCTGAAATATCAGTTCATTCATCAACTTGAACGGCTTAGCTTACTTTGCTATCCAATCAGCCTCTGAATTGGCTTAGCTTCTGCTTAATTGATATCTGCTGCCATTAGAAAATCTTCCAGCGTTAACAATCGTTAGAATTAAAGGATCTACGGAGAAGGACAGAAGGCAAGGATGTCGAAGCTACGATTTTAGTATGAAATAGATAGGTGTCGCGTGCTTCTCCGTGAAAGAGAATTGACAAAATAAGAATTGAAATACGACTGACATAGAAAGTGACTATTTTAAATCTCGGTTGGACCGGAAGGTCTTAGGTAACTAGTGGAATTGATCTAATCTCAAAAACTTGGGTTTACTTGTATCTCGGATAATCCAGGACAAATTTAGTAAAAATAGGGTTAAGAACCGTTGACTTTTTTTTCTTTTTTTTTTTAAATAATATCATTTTTACTTTTTTTTATATATAAAAAAGGATATGGTTGATTTAGGTTAATTCGGATCAATCCATTCGATACATGACCCGTACTTCTCCTAGATTGATTCTTAGGTAGGGCCTAAAAATAATAAGAAAAACCAAGAAGATCAAGTCCTAATAAATCAAATATGGAATGATAAAAAAAACATCAAGGATAAAAAAAATGCAATTAAGAGAATAAGAACCTCATTTGAAGAAGAAAAAAAAACAGAGAGGACAACCTAAAAATTTGAATTCAAGGGAAAATTAAAAAAAATTAACATATAAATCCAAAATAAAAATCAAGATCATGCATCTAAGTAAAATTAAAAATAAATTAAAATTTAATAAAGATCTAAAAATCAAATTTAGAAATTAAAACATTGAGGGTCAAACCTTATATATCATCAAATTTTAAATTGAAAGGCAAAATTAAAAAGAAAAATTAAATTCATAAAAGAATCCAAAACACAAATCAAAATCAAAAGAATGGGGATTAAATATGAGGAAAAAAAATAAAAATAAGATCAAGGATCAGATGATAAAATTGAAAAGAAATTAAAATTTGATAAAGCAGCCAAGAATCTAAATTAGAAATAAAAACATTGATGGTCAAACCTGAAACATCATACAATAAGAGAACAAATGTGATATAAAAATAAAATGTCAAAAGATGAAATTGAAAAAAATAAATTAAATTTGATACAATTAAAAGAATGAGATCAAATGTGATAGAATTAACAAATAACACAATCTTCTAATTTTAATTTTGCAATGGTAACACATTTTTCAAGGTTGAAGAGAGAAAATAAAGGGGAAAGAAAAAATATCATCAAAGCTCCATTGTGCATGGAGCAGCTGCAAGTGTCTAACCACCATGAAAAGGGTGGAGAGACGCATCAAATGCGGCCTTAAATATGATGTTTGTCCATTGAAAGACGCCACATATGTCATCCAAAGAGCATAGCCGTCTTCCACACGCCAATAATTTTTTTTTAATTTATGAAAATATCAAAATATTCCTGACCTATATAATATTAACGAGAAAAACATAATTAAAAGATAAAAAAACCCTTAATTTTAGCTATAGATTATTTGATTAAAATGACACTTTAGTAACTACACTGAGGCAATAAAAAAAAAAAAACTGCATGCGCCTCTGCCCTTATAGTTAGTAAAATTCAACTTTTGATGATATTTTTTGCACTGTACCCTCATTCAACTGTGTAAAAGTAAAAGTATCCCGTGAAAATTATTGAATTACCCTTGAATACATGCTATAAAACTTGAATTATTAAGGGTAAAATGATAAGTGAAATACGAGTGTCTGGATATATTTTAGGTTTTGTCAAGGTGCATGATTCAATAAAATGTAGCAGCAAAAGACAGAAGGTTTGGCCGCCCATGGGAAAGTGACTTCACACATTTTTGGCAACAAGGCACCATTTTTTCTTTGGCTGCAAGCAACAAAAGCTGATAGACGACAAAGTCCACCATATATATATATATATATATAAAGATGGCGATGCAGTGAATTCTTATTTTCTAAGAAATAAAAAATATATATCTTTTTTATTTTAACAATATTCTTCATTTATTCCAAAACAATAATAACGCAGAGGGGAGAGGTGACTTCTTAATTCTTATTCCTCATCCGATTGAGGTGTCTTCTTATTCCTCATCGTAGAGGGCTTCCACCTGGTTATTGGAATAAAATGGAAGAAAATCATTGCTTCCATATCCAAAGAAAGAGGAGAAAGAAAGAAAGAAAGGACATGAATCCTACTACATATATTTGCTTGTTTACGAGGTTAGGTGATTAGGGTTTTTCTATTTTAGTTTTTATAACACATTTTGCGTATAAGAAGTTTGTTTTTTTGATTTGGTTTAGGTTTGATCTGGTCAGTTTTAAATTTTTTAGTATAATTTAAATGGGTAATTTAATTTCAAGGAATAAAAAAACTATAAAAAAGTTATGTTATTATACTCGATTTCTAGACAAGTTGGTTACATACTAGAATTGGTCCGACTTGAAACCACTGTCATAACCCAATTTTTTATCATTTTATTTTAATTATTATTATTATTTTATTTACTGAAAATGATAAAAAAATGATGATGAAAAAATAATAATGATGAAAAACAAGTAAAATGAAATAAATGAAGAATAAATTAAAATTTAGGTTAAGGGCAACATGATTGGAAGTTTTGAGATTTAATTAAACTTTGAAATTAATCTAATTAATCCAATCAAGGGTTTAATTGGTGAATTGATAAGTTTTGATACTTAATTAAGCTTGAAATTAATTTAATTAATCCAATCAAGGTTTTAATTGGAGAATTGATAAATTTTGAGACTTAATTGAGCTTGAAATTAATTTAATTAATCAAATCAAGGGTTTAATTGGAGAATTGATAAGTTTTGAGACTTAATTGGTCTTGGATTTAATTAAATTAATGAAATCAGGGACTTAATTGAAGAAATAGCAAAGTTTGGGGTTAATTGGAGGTCAAATTACAACATATTAAAGTCGAAGGATTAGCTTGTAAAAAGTGCCGAAATACAGGTGTCTAATTACAGTTTAAACCAGGGGCTTAATTACAAAACTTTTAAAACTTCAAGGGCCAAAATAAAAATAACCATTAAACACAAAAAACGGTGTCGTTTCTAGACACTGTTCATCTTCTTCAACGATTCAGCCGCCCACCGCCACCATTACACCTGCAATCAATGGATGAAACGACATTGTTCTCTGGCTATAAAAGCCAGAGAACGAAAGGCCACAAGAGGGAAAAAGGGCAAAACCGAGGGGACTGAAAAAAAGAGGAATACCAAAAAAGACTAGGAGAGAAACAGAACCAAGGGAAAATTTTGGTCCATCAACCAGCAGCACCTCGTGCTTTTACCACCATTGTCTTTGTCTTGAACGGAGAAGACTGGACAGAGAACTAGAAAAGGAAAGAGCAGAACCGAGGAGAGGAAGAAGAAAAACAGGAAGGAGGGAGAAAAACTAAAAAACAGTGGGGGAAGAGAAACGAAAAAGAAAGAGAACAACTAGAGGGAGCTTACGTTCAACCTTCATTCCGTCAGTTTCTCCTTTGATAAATATAATATATCACCAACAGAAAAACCGTATGTCATCCCATTGATGATTTTTTTGTTGTCCATCAGTATTTTCTTCTGTAAATTTGACATATAACTGTCAAACATACCGTCTGTTGTTCCGTCGGTAATTAAACAATGACAATGATATTAATTTGTAGTAATTTTTTTCCAACTCTCTAGAATATATTGACAAACTAATTCTGTCGCTAACCTCACTAGTAACAATTTAAAAATAGTTTTTTTTTAAAAAATAATTAAATAAAAATAGAAAATAATTAAAATAAATTAAATGAATATAAAAATCACATATTTATTACAAAATTAAAAATTTATAAGTTCAAATACAATTAATCTAAAATAGAGGTACTAAAAAAGAAAGAGGAGGAGGAGGCGACTCTTTACTGGTATCGTAGGGTGAATAAGAAGGAGCACATGTACCACTCATGTGTGATCTCATCTTTATTCCTAATTGATGAAGTTCGGTTGTCTTAGCGCTAAGTTGTTCATAATCAGCAACATGATGGGTATTCGAGCTTGAACTTTTGATCTAAAATCACCTCAATCTCTAGAGTTTGACTGCTTGGAACCAATTATGAGCATCCCATGGTTGAAACATTGCGACCTGTCCATATGTTCTCAGCCATAGTGTTAGAGAGGTTGTACATAGATCTGATTTTTATCGGGTCCACTAAACAATGTTGTCTCTAACAATAAATCCAGATTGAGATCTGGATGGGTCATAGAATCATCATTATATCTCTTTTTTAACCAGGTGTTATATGTATCCTGAAAAAAAAAGTCAGCAAATTCAAATAAATAATAACTTAAGAAAAAAATAGTTGAAAACCAACAAAAAATACTGAGCTCGGCTATCCACAAGCTACTGCGCCCTTTTTTGGCGATCTTCAATCTGAATGTTCGTTTCCACAAAAAACTCATTCGAGCTCAGCTTGCGCCAAGAACCGTAGCCTTTAAGAGAAAATTGTTGTTAGTTAAAAACAAATTATCTATTAATAAATGAATAATAAAATTGAATAAAAAGATTAAAATTGTTTTTATCTTGATTTCAATGTTATCTAGTTGTAGCGTGAATAAAAGAATTAAAAATTAAATTAGAACAGGGATGCTAACAAATCAAGTGTTGTTGTGGCTGAATTTATAGTTAGAGGTCGATTTGTGATGAAATTGGAGGGGGTTGTGTTATTTGTAGCAGAGAAAAATAAAGGAAAAAGAAGAAATTAGGGAGAGAGAAAGGAGGGTTGTTTGTCAGGTCATAAATTAAATATTACAGACGGATTTACTGATGAATTTAATCGACAAATTTAAATTCATCGATAATTATGTATGTAAAAATAACACGTCATCGTATCTTTTGACTTTTTTTTTCTCATTTCTTCCTTTTCAACTGTAATTCTCTTAGTATATACTGAGAGAAAATTTATGTCGGTATTTACCAATGAACACTGTGAGGGCATATTTAGTCGAAAAAATTCACCGTAATTTACCAACAAAATATTTTGTTGATGTCTTTAGTTATATTTGTCAATTTTCTAGTAATGTCCACTAATTAAGTTGAATTATTATTATTTTTTATGATAAATTAAACATAAAAAAACTCATTTATAATACTTATAGTCTTAAATAATCAAAATTAATATTAAAAAATAAAATTAAAAAAAAATACCAAAAAAATAAACTCCATATCATCTGTATTTTGAAAGAAAGTATTGCTTCCCGGTGGAATTGAATGCATAATCTCCATATCCTTATTTTTAACTATTTTTATGGTCAGATACTACTGACCACGGGTATATTATTAAAAGTATGTTTAAATTATATTTTTAAAATTTTTAATTTTTTTTGTTTAAAATAAATTATATATATATTTTTAAAATTATTTTAATATGTTGATATTAAAAATAATTTTAAAAAAATAAAAAAATTAATTTTAATATATTTTTTTAAAATGCTTTAAACCATGCTGTCACAATCTCAAAAAGACTCAAATCCATTAACGTACCTGTCTTTTTATATTACTAGAAAAATAACTTTTCTCCTTGTTGACTTTTTTTTTTGTAATGAATATTAATTTATCATAAGTTAAAAAAAAAAATTGCCGCTGTGCCGACTTTGTTTTGACCGAAGCACAATCTGGTGGTCTGATGGCGCACAAGCATCCTAAAAACTCACCCTATGACGTGCCAGAGTTGTTTCCTTTTCACCATAAAAGTCAATATTTCCAACTTTTCTTTTCCTATATATTCCCTATCCAATCAGAGGTTTTTGGCATATATATATATACAGAGTCCCAATCTCTTAAAGAGTTCTCTCCACTCTTACATAGATCTCTTATGCTGGCAATATGGAGTCCCAACAAGAAGAATCAGCAGCAGCAGCAGCAGCAGCAGCAGCAGCAGCACTTGACATGATAAAAGTGCTTGAGATAACATCAGAAAGTCACAAGGGGACGAAGGAAAGTTCTGATGATCGGTCAGAGGTTGCTTCTGGGAAACAGACGACAGATTGGTTGGCGGATCTTGACGAGGTGGAGGAGATTCTCAACTACAAGTTCAAGAGCAAGAAGTTGTTAGAGGAGGCTCTTACACATGCCTCATTCTCCGATCAGTGCTTTTCTTACGAGCGTTTAGAGTACGTTGGTGATTCGGTGCTAAACCTGCTGTTCACAAAAGAACAGTACTTCTTGTACCCGGATTTGCCACCGGGGGCTTTAACCCGACTCAGATCAGCCAACGTAGATACAGAGAAGCTAGCTCGTGTTGCCATCAAACACAAATTGCATCGGTATTTACGGCACAAGATGCCTCTCCTTGAGGAACAAGTAAGTTACAGTAGCGCACGATATAGTTTTCTCATTTATTAATTTCTTATAACGTGTTTTTCAGTTTGTTTTCTGAGACCGACTTTGAATATGTCAAATAAGCTAGAAGTTTCATCCTAGTTGCGTGTCTCTCCATGATTTAATATAAAATCTTTCGTCGCACTTGAGGAATATTTAACATAATTTCAAAAGTCTTCGAGATTGGCAAGTATCTATTTTAATTTTTCTTAGCAGGTACTGATGTTTAAAAAATAAAAAGATAAGTTGGAAGTGCTCTCAAACTTTGTTACGATACCTAAAAAAATCATTTAAATTAAATTATATATATATATATATTAATCTTTTTTCTAAAATTTTGCTCCTAGATGCTGTAGATCCCAAAGAAATCCCTTGATTTTTTTTTTTATGGAATATATTGCTAAATCACCTTCATTTTAATCTTAACCCACAAAAGTAATACTTTTGGATTTATCAGTTGTCATTTCTGAAAAGAATTTGGGGCATGTTTGGCAGCCGACTTTAATTTAGGGTAGAGCATATGATAATGGTTAAAATCAATAGATTTTTTACTTGTTTTGACGACGACTCACCAAACAGATTCGGGAATTCTCGCAAGCAATCCTGGACTATCCCTTGCACTCTAACGGTCTTGTTGATACACCAAAAGCACTAGCTGACATTGTTGAAGCAGCAATAGGAGCCGTTTTCATTGACAGCAATTTCTCCATTGATATTGTCTGGAAGGTACGTACCTTATTTGCCACTTACAGGGTTCTAGAAAAAAAAATCATGATTCACAAGAAGAAAAGAATTTAGACCCTTGCCCTTAAATATTGACCGCAATCATTTATAACTTGTGGTAAAAGCAAGTGCATTTATAACTTATGTATGATCAGTTGATTTGCTAACTGTTTGTGTTTGGTTAGATTTTTAAGGATTTGTTGGAGCCCATAATTAGTCAAGAAACACTGAAAGTACATCCCGTGACAGAGTTGTATGAAGTGTGTCAGAAGCGAAATCTTAAAGTAAAATTTGTCGATTTGTGGAAAGAAAACATGGCTTTTGATGTTTTCATTGATGATCAGTTTGTGGGCAGAGGCACTTATGGTCTGAAGAAAGAAATTGCGCATAATAGAGCAGCGAAGAATGCATTGAACAATATTAGAAAAATATTGAGCGAGAAAGATTGCTCTGATGTTGATGAACAGAATATTTATCGTGTAGAAAATTGAATAAACATCACGTAGACTCATTGCACTGTTGAAAAACAGTAGTATCACCTTAGTTTTGTCATGCATGAGCGTGCCGAAATCGTGCTATGCTTTACTAGTAAATAAATAATAATAAAAAAAAGAATCCTTATTTCTACAATGGATATGTTCTTCCTAGTTTATTAGGAACTTTTGTGGAAAAAATTCTCTTTTGTAGAGTTTCCGCTTGAAGATATCTTTGGAACATGAGAAGAATTGCTATGCATACAAATGATCAGGGAATGTTTAGGGAAGATAAGCTTGCATTTTTCATGAGGGGAATGGTGCTTAGAGCAACTCTTCAAGCTTCAAGTGCTTACAAGAACAGTGGCAAGGAATTCTCATGAACCCCTGCTGAAATGATAAATTAAGAAGTGCCGGTGCATGCATGTAAACATCAGTTTCTCGATCAGAAATTAATGGTGGCGAAGCCCGTAACCTGGTTGGAAGGACAGTATATTTTATAAAGCTGAAGAACTTTTAGTGATTTGCACCATGCTCAAATTTCTTTCTTGCATGCATGCTTTTCTGAAAAAGCACACACTATAGTATAAGAGGTAAATTAGGCTAGCTTTTGCTGGGCTTCATAACTTATAAATTGATTCAAAACTTCTTTTATAGAAATTGATTCAGAAATATTTATGATATCGATGCATTTTTGGACAAAATCTAAGGTAAATTAGGCTCATTGCTTTACATAATCGGGCTCCAGCAGGAAAACAGATCAGTCCCACCGTCCTTCCCTTGAAAACGAAGGTAAAAAAAAAAAAAAACAGGGGGAAAGATAAACCCAGATCCTTCTGGAGTTTTGAAAACAAGAAGATGGATTTGGGAGATTAGAATTCCTGGAGCCACGTCATGGCGGGGTTGAAAGAACTTTACCTGTAAAAAAATAATGTTAAAATTAAAGTGATGGTCCTTTTAAACTTAACGAGGAGATCGAAGATTATCAATTCTGTTTTAATGGATATTTTATTTTTTTAATTAAAATAAAATATTTTAATTTTAAAGTATTTTGGTTGTACTGTTGATATATATATATATATATATATATATATATATATATATATATATATATATATATATATATATTCAACAAATATAATTCAAATTCAAGATAAATTAATTATAAATTATATAATACAAACACAATGCTAAACAAATATAATTTTTAAATTTAAAATATTTCTAAATAGTCAAGATTAAATAGATTTTTAAGTTAAAGTAATTCAACTTAAACAAAATATCAAAATATTATAAAAATAAAATATTTTAATACAAGTAGTTTAAATATAAAGTTAGGTCAATGTTATCAAGGCTAATGAAATCTAAAACATCCCTTGTTTTGCTCAAATTCCTACAAAGTATAAATATTAAAAAAAACAACATGAATATAAATCATATATATTAGTGATAAATCTAATTTTAAAAAATTAATATCATTGTTAATAAAAATAGTAATAATAATTTTCAATATTATTATCATTATCATTGTTATTGAAA
This sequence comes from Populus deltoides, assembly GCA_015852605.2. Lineage (NCBI taxonomy): Eukaryota > Viridiplantae > Streptophyta > Magnoliopsida > Malpighiales > Salicaceae > Populus > Populus deltoides. Next base: position 22,421,138 of record CM027571.2, on the reverse strand, counting down.
ATAGTAATGAAAAAGAGCTTTTTATAATTGGGTGGTTTAATTAATTAAATTGAACAAGGTTAAATTTGATTCAAAGGCTTTTTAAGAGCGGAACGGAACATGTGGAATGAAACCGAACGTTCCAGTGGAATTTAGCCGAAAAATCCGAACGGATCGAGATTTAAAATGAGATGAAATTTGTTCCATTTTTTTAATTGGTATGGAATGTTTCGGCCATTCCGGGCGAAACGGAACAGAATTAATAACCTTGATTAAATCTAAAACCTCCATATCATTTTATTTATTTATTTATTTAAATCAAGTTTAAAATAAAATTATGGAAGAGTTGTTTTAATATAACTTGATTAATTTGATAAACTAAAAAAAATTAGACTACTAAAAATATAGTTTGATTTTAAAATGATATATTTTTTTTGAAAAATACTGAGATAGCGACACATTGAAGTAATCCAGGTTAACCTAGGTTAATTCATCAAACATATGATTTGAATCATGAATTATATTAAGTTCAATAACTTTGTTATTTTAAACTATTTTTACTTAATTACATGATAAAATAAAATAAACGCTTGTAAACCCAAGAATCAATTCAGTACTGGGATTTTTTCTAAAACCATAATAACTTCATAAAAATAAATTAAAATAAATCAAGAAGACTAATTCTCAATAACTATGTTTTTTCCTAGAATTATTTTTATTTAATAATATGATTAAAAAAGATGCTTAAAATATCAAATATCAATTCATTGTTGATATATTTTTCTAAAATTACAATAATTATATAGAAATAAATTGTGAAGCTTAATTCATAATAATTAAATATTTTTTGAATCATTTTTTATTTAATAATATGAAAGAAAAAAATAAACGATTGTAAAATTAAACATCAATTCAATATTATAATATATTTTAAATTATGATAACCTTGTATAAAGAAAATTAAAATAAATAATAAAGTTTAATTTTCAATAAAATCAATATTAAAATAAAAAAATTAAAAACTTGTTATTGTTCAGAAGAACACTAACATGTAATTAGGGGAATAATGATTTCCCGTGAGGAGAGGAATAATGATTTTCCTTCTTTAATTAGTCATTGTTAATTCATTAAATAAATTTTTATATTTGAAATTATTTTAGAATATTGATTTGAATTTTAAATAAAACTTGTTTATGAAAAATATATAGTAAAAATGAATATTCTAAAACACTATTTTCAAATATTTGGCATTAATCCTTATGTTTCTCAATATTTAGGTTAGCTATTAATCTTTCATTTCATTTCTTTTTCTTTCTTTCATCATTCCACAATTTTAATCGAAATTTTTTTTTAATATATATATATATATTAATAATTTAATTTATTTTCACAGTATAATTGAATTATATATTTTAAATAGATTATCAATTAAATTTAAATTTAATTATAAATTGAGTTCAATTTAATTTAGTTCCAAATGAAGTGATAGAAATCATCATAAATCTCATCATCATCAAAGACTACATTTGTTTTCATCCTTATTCCGTACCGACCATCACTTCAAGAAGAAAAGACAGAGGAACCAAACTTGCAATTGATCCTTAAAATCACTCCAACACATACAGATACAGATACAAGGTTGTCTTTCTTGTAGAGAGAGAGAAAGAAGAAGATGGATTTTGAACTGAGAAGAGCGAGAGAGGCGTTAGAGAAAGAACAGAGAGGAAAGAAAGGGCGAAACTTAAACTTGAAAGAGAGAGGAAAGCGAAAGAAGAGGCCATAAAGCAAAGAGAAGCCATTGAAGCTGTTCATCGATGTCGTAGTTTCGATGCCATTCATGCCCATCTCAAGGTTCCTCGCTTGATTTTTTTAGACCCCCTCTCTTGAAATTATTATGATGCTCTCTTTCTTGATATTCTTGTTTAATCTCTCCCAGTTCCCTGTTTTTTGTGAAATTAATTTCAAACAAGATTAACAAATTGATCAACTTTCTTGGATTTTGTTATGTTAATTAAGATTGATTATTTTCTTGTCTCTTTTGACCTTTGAGCCTATGTGAGCAGCAACATGCATTATCTGGCCTTGAACTTTTGTGGCATGTGAATTGCATCTGTGCTGCTGTCAAATGCTATATTTATTTCTGACTCCATCGTTGCGGTCCGGAGGGAACTATAAATGATCAAAAGTGGGAATATTGAAATGTTAATGTCTTGATTTTATAGCAGGAATTGAATTTGACTGACATTATGGCAACGTTTGTATTGGAGATATCTCAGTTACCTACCTGTTTTCTTATATTTCTGCAATAATTATCCATCTAGTTTGCATTCGTATGACTTATCTGTTGAGGATTTGAATGCGCTTAGCATGACTTATCTGTTGTTGAAAAGTTGCTTTCGATCATCATCATAATCGAATTAACTAAAAAGCTGCTCTGTGTCGTAATGGATTGGTTGAGTTTCTTGTTTTTATAGATTAATTGAAATATGAATTCTCTAACCCAATTCGCTTCATTGTTGCAAAGAACTTCCAACGTTTCATCATAAATTATAGAAACAGAAAGTTCTTGATAGCTTAGTGGTCACCAGTTTCTGCATTTGGTCTCAAAATGAAATGAATTTTTTTTTAACATTATTATGGAATCGTGCTTGACATAATTGATGGACATGAGTCACGTGATATTGTTACTAATTACATATGTATGCAAGTGCTGTAGGAGATTCCCGTGTCTTGTTTTTCTGTTTCCAAATTTAATATTTTTTTCCAGATTAGAATGTTGATGGCCTTTTTGATGCTTACAAGAAGTTGGATTTCTCTGCAGGGTGATGAGCAAATGCAAGAAAATTTGCTTGGAGGGAGAGGAATAGTATTTCCTAGCATCCTAGAAGCTCTCTTTTCAGGGTAGTGGAGATGAGATTAAACGACCGCCTTCTTGCTTCACATAATTGTCTGATCAAGGTGCATTTGATAAAGGAACATTGTATTTCCAATTATCAGTGATTCATCAAGAAGGATCTTCAGAGATGATTAACGCAGGCTCAAAGCAGTTGACGACCCCCTCAGGTGTTCTTGAATGTACTGCAGAGGAAGGTTCAGGAGGGCTCCCTCCTCATGTATGGAGTTACCTCTTTCCCCTAGATTCTCCAAAGGCTCCTTTGATTGAGGTTCGGTATGTCTGGCTGCCTAAAGGAACTTATGCAAAGCTTCAACCAGATGTCTTTGGGTTTTCTGACTTAACCCAATCACAAGGCTGTCCTTGAAACAAGCTTCCGGCAGCATGCTACTCTTTCCAAGGTGATTAAGAGTAGCATAATAATATTTAATTGGATGATAATTTTGTCAAACTAGTTTTCTAAAAAATAATTATCTTTAGTAGTACTATTTAAATGGGAATAATATCAGATTGGAAGCCCATGAAATTAAGATGCTTAATTCAAAACTTATTTCATCTAAAGTTCCGATTAGAACATTTATACATACCACCAGCTTGAATCGTCGCCTTGTTAGCTCAAGACACATTTACTATTTACATAAATCAAATCCCAACACACCTATTCATTGAGCATTGTGTATTTGCTATTTATTGATTGAAATGAATTAAATAAAAATAATAATTTTAAAATTCACACACAGACACATACATATTTCTTGTTTTAATTTAAACTTGTAATTGTTATTGATTTTTTAAAAAAAAAAATTACAAAATTGTGTTACAAAGTGTTTTAAAAGTGTGGTTACGATTGTTTTTTTGAGAATGTGGTTGTGGTTATTTTTCAAAGTGTTTTTCACTCGGAAATGTTTTAAAATAATGTTTTTATTTTTTAAAAATTATTTTTGATATTAGCGCATCGAAATGATCTAAAAATACCAAAAACATATTAATTTAAAGCAAAGAAAAAAAATTTAAATTTTTTCAAAAACGCTTTTGAAACTTGAAGTAAAAACAACAACTAAAATCTATATTGCAAAAAGTTTTGATTTAAAGTTTTGGAATAAATTTTTTATTTATTTTTCATCTCCTAAATAATTATTAATCTCTTAATTTTTATTTACATATATCAAAAATATATAATTAATTGGAAATTGCGTGTTTTATTAATCCATATAGTAAGATTGGAGGGAAATGATACACTCACACTCACTGTCCTCACACACCAACCATGAATGCACAAGTACCTTTTATCTTAAGATTTTATCCTTTTATTACGTCTTTGCTCTTGCAACCTTCAAAAACAAATAAGTGCAATTTGATCTTTTAATTTAAAAAATATAATTACATCATTTTTAATTCAGACCTGCAAATCTCTCAAACGACATAATCGTTTTAACTAAAAAAGAGAGTTTATTAATATTTATTACGAGATGGTATTTCCGCACGCTGCCACAGGTTTGTAAAATAAATATACTTGATAGTGTTATAATTGTGAACCAGAGCTAAATAAGTAATAAAAACTAAAGGTATAATGGAGCCAATATTTCATGACAGAAAAAAAAAAAGTTGTGTTGGTGATCAAAAACTTAGAGACTGAACAAAATGATTTGTAGCAATCCACAATGTTTTGTGAGAAAAGATACAGTATTTTCACAACATGGTTTAGCTTTTCTGTAAATAAAAAGAAAAAAATTACAAAGCTAAATTCTCTACTAACTTAAAATTAAAAAAAAACCAACAAAGATAATTTTGGAAGAAAAAAAACCTATGAGGAAAAACGTTGTAGCAATTGATATTGTTTTATGAGGAAAACGACAGTGCTTTCTCCAATAAAATCGACAAAGACAATTTTAGAAAAAATCATAAAAAAAACCATTTAGACAAATACTATAGCAATTCACAGTGTTTTGTGAGAAAAGCTACAACGCTTTTCCTATATGATTTAGCTTTATTGTAATTATAATTCTTAACCAACTCAATATTAAAAACAAATCGACAAAGATAATTTTGGAAAAAATCATATGGGAAAACATTGCAACAATTCACAGTGTTTTAAAGAAAAAAAACTACAAAGCTAAATTCTCAATAAGCTCAATATTAAAAAAAAATAAAATCGACAGAGACAATTTTAGAAAAAAAAAACTATGTTGGAAACACTATAGCAATTCACAGTGTTTTGTGATGAAAGCTACAGTGCATCCCCGTATGATTTAGCCTTATTTGTAATAACTTGTAATTGTAATTCTCAACCAACTCAATATTAAAAAAATAAAATTGACAAAGATATTTTTAAAAAAATCATAACAAAAAAAAACCATGTTGAGAGACACTCTAGCAATCCATAGTGTTTTGTGAGGAAAGTTACAATGCTTTCCCCACATGATTAAGCTTTATTACAAAGTTAAATTCTAACCAGTTTATTATTAAAAAATTAAAATCGACAAAGATAATTTTAGAAAAAAATATTACAAAAAAAGAAAACACAAAAGAAACTGGAAAAAAACTATGTAGAAAAATACACTATGGCAATTCACAGTAATTTGCGAGGAAAGTTACAGTGTTTTTCCTCACATATTGTAATTGTAATTTTTAACCAGCTCAGTATTAAAAAATAAAATCAAAAAAGATAATTTCGTAGAAAATCATCAAAAAACAAAAACAAAAAAAAACCATGCGGAGAAACACTGTAGCAATCAACAATGTTTTTTTTTTTAAATTACAAAACTAAATTCTTAATCAACTCAATATTAAAAAAATAAAATCAACAAAAATAATTTTTAAAAATAAAAAAATAAAATAGAAAAACTATATGGAAAAACACCGTAGTAATCCACAGTATTTTAAAGGGAAAAAAAATTACAAAGCAAAATTTTTAACCAGCTCAATATTAAAAAAATAAAATCAATAAAGATAGTTTCAAAAACAATAAACAATAAAAAGAGGAAAAGTTGGAAAAAAAGGAAAGTAATTTTCAAAAAATAAATAAAAAATAAACGAAAAAAGGGGGGAAAAGTTGGAAAAAAAATAAAAAAATAAAAAAATAAAAAAAAACTAAAGAAAAAAAGAAAGAAAGAGGAATGCACTCTGAATTAATGTTGTAATCCACAGTATCTTGGGTGTGAGTGAACAGTAAATCACCCACACCCTTTAACTTATTACTTAATATTTAGCCTGGATATCGGTAATTGCTACATAACAAAATCATAATACCGATTTATTATTTGAGGCATTAAATAAAATTAAAAAATTTTAAATACAAATTGAGCAACAAGATAATATTATAAAATAAGCCATAGAAATATAAGAATGGCAACATTAAGAATTAATAAATAAAATAAGATATTTGAGAAATTTATAAAACAATTGAAGCGTGTATCTGGGAGTAAAACAAAATTTAAAGGAAAAGAAAAATTAGAAAAGATTGAATGGTATAGAAACTTGATTGTTGCCCATTTTAAGTTATGGGTCTAGTCAAGTTTTTTTAAGATAGAAATTATATTTAGGAGTTGTTAATATGTTTTTTAACATAAAAAAATTAAACTATATTTAAATTAATTTGATATGACTTGATCAACTTGACAAATCTAAAAACAACCTAAACAATTGATAAAAGTATAATTTAACAAAAAAAAAATCAAGATGACATTCTTTTTTTTTAATATTGAAAAGACAACATATTAGATCGAATCAAATCAATTCAAATTAACCTGCCATACCCGTTATCTAGATCATGAAACCTTAATTAATAACCCTATAGAAAGCAAATAAAAAAAATCATTAAACTTGATTTTCAATCAACTCAATATTAATGGATGAAATTGAAAACAAAATTCAACTTTAAAAAAAAGGCAAGTCAACCTGGGTTAACTTGTCAAATCTGCTTAATGAGACAGAGATAACCCATAAAAAACAAATCAAAACAAATATGAAGCTCAATTATTAATCAATCAAATGTTGAAGGATAAAATTAAAAAAAATCAATTAAAAATGAATACCAAAAGTCACCCGAGTCAACCGAACAAACCATTGACTTGGGTTATGAGATCAAAATAACCTCATAGAACACAAATTGAAATAAATTATAAAGTTAAATTCTAAATCAATCAATCGAATATTGAATGATTAAATTAAAAAAATAATTCAACTAAAAAAAAATAAAAAAACCCGAGTCAATTGGTCTAACCCGCAACTTGGTCATAAGATTGTGATACCTTATAGAAAGTTAATATTTTTTTTTTATAAAACTCAATTCATAACCAACCCAATATTGAATAATTAAATTGAATAAAGAATCAAATAGAAGAAGGATAAAAAAATGATTTGAGTCAACCCGCCAAACCCATGTCAAGAGATCATGATAACTCCATAGAAAAAAAATAAAAAAAAGTTATAAATTCCAAATCAAAATAAACTTAATGTTGAAGGATAAAATTAAAAAAATAAATATTTAATAATAAAAGATAAAAAAAACCTGATTCAACATAACTAATCTACAAAACTAGCGACCTGAATCATGAGACTATGATAACTATATAGAAATAAAATAAAAATAAAATTATAAAGCTTAATTATTAATTAATCCAATGTAAAATGATGAGGTCGAGAAAAAAAATTAATTAAACAAATAACAAAAAATAACATAAGTCAACACGACTAACCCACAAAACTCGCGACTTGGATCATGAAATTAGGATAACTTTATAAAACAAATATGAAATCGAATACCCACTAAACCCAATGTTAGATGATGTATTTTCTTTTAATAAAAAACCTAAGTTTGAAATTTTAAAATAAAAATCCTCAAAACTTTTTGAGGACTAAAAAAAAAAAAACTTGGCATTTAAGTGGGCATGTGATGGAAAAAAGAGCAATCTTTCGAGATTTTCTTTTCTTGGAAAGGAATCCAGTTGATGATGGATTAAACTGCCAGACGCTGCTTTTCAAAACAATGGTTATACGATCATTTCTATGTTATCAAAGGAAACACTATATATATGATTACAAAACTATTTCCTTGCAACTTGACACAAGAGATCCACAGAATATCAAACCTTTTTCTCCTTTTCTGGCAAAGCAATTCAATTTTTTCAAGAGTTTTTTTCAGGCAAAATTGGAAATCAAATTCCCATAAGACCCATCATCCATCAATGGAAGAAAAAAACCACGAGAGGTATTTTAACTAGTCAGATTTTGGATTTATTTTTCAATGATCACGAGTTCGAGTTCTCTAGCTTAGTTTCATTGAAAACTTACATGATTATTAATTTTAGAACTCATAAAATTAGTTGAAGTATGCCTACTCCCGGTTCCTAAACCAAATTGCTAGGAGGTAAAAACCAGTATCTCTAGCATTTCAAGAAACGCCATCATCAATGGGTTCTAGTCTTCAAGAAGCGTTATTTTCTGGTGAAGAAATTTCGTCAAACCGGAAGGAATTATTCTGTATGCAGTCAAAGGTTCCATAATAATATGGCTTAATTACACTGACATTCCATGAAAGATTTCTTGAACAATTTATTCGAACATTTTAGTAATTCTTGAGAATCTTAAACCCATGTTTATAGAAAAATCACATCTTTTAGACGAGGAAAAAGGGTTTTTTTTTTAATGATAGATAATGTCTTTAATTAAACTAAGAGAATAGAAGTGAAAAATGCAATAATACCATACATATAAAAATACTAAATCAAAGAAAAAAAATAGGTAAATAGAAAATTCTAGAAATAACGTAGATATTCCATACCAAATCAGTTTATATATATATAGTTTCCTTATATATAAAAATCATATATTAAATTAGAGTATGAATTTGATATTGTTTCCGTAACGTTTACACGACCGACATATAAATTTATTAATATTTTCATAAATTGATAACTAGAAAAAAAGTTATTGTTAGGATAGAACCAAGCAATTAAAATCTTGTAAAAAGAAACACTTCGACGGAGTTTTAATCGGAATTTTTAAAAATTTAATTTTTTTTGTTTTAAATTAATTTTTTTGGTATTTTTTGATTATTTTAATATGTTAATGTTAAAAATAAAGTTTAAAAAATAAAAAAAATATTATTTTAATATATTTTCAATTAAAAATACTTTAAAAAACAATTATTATCACAATTATTATTACAGTTTTAAACACATTTTTTATAGGTTTAAAATCTGTTTCGTAATGCCTTTTAATTTACTTTTTAAAATTTTTTTAAAATTATTTTTATTTTAAAAAACATCAAATTACGAATATAATTTATCATGAATGCCAGCAAATTTAGGTTTGAAACTTGAACGGTCGTTTAAAACATGATTTGAATTGTCTTTGTCTTGGCATGTCACCTTACGATTAAAGAGAAGAAAAGAAATGATACCGTTTTGACTCTTTACCCACCATTTTTCTTTCTATTACTCACCTCGTTCAAATTACAGACAAAAAAAAAAAAAGAATTATTTATGATTTTATCCCTGTGGTGTCATGAAGTCATTGTAGAATTGGGTTTTTTCATCCAATTGCGGAGTAAATAAATTTTTATTTATATTTTTAGATAGTTTTGATGAAGTAAAAAATAAATTTTAAAAAATAATTATTAGCATACTTTTCTTTAATCTTTAATGATTAATTGAATTAGTGATTGGTGAGTTTATTTTTTACTTTATACTGTTGTTATAATATTTTTCTTGTGAGATATTTAAATTTGAGTAGTAAAAATGATTTTTTTAAAAAAGAAATAATTAAAATGAGTAAACTCAACGGTCCATTAACATGAAAACATCGAAGGCACTGTATGCTATAACGTATTCAAAACCATAAATACCAGTAAATAATTTCGATATCAATTAATTAATGGATAATTTATTATTAACTTTGAAAAACAAACATACCATGGCATGGCTAGGAAGGAGTAGCCGTTATAGATCCGTCGCTATCACCTGCCTAATCTTTAATCACCTAACCTCCAAAAGCCGAGTCGGCACCGGCAGTGCCACCCCCACTTTCCCCATCCTGTTCCTCCTTCAAAAAAAGAAAGAAAAAGGCAGTAGAAAATTACCCTAGACGACACTCTTTGTATTTTGTAACGTCAAAAGGAGAGTTTAAGACAAACACCTCCTCCTCTGTTCCTCCCACTCTCTTATACTATCTCTCACACAGACACAGACATTGTGCGCGCGTCTGTCTCTTCCATATATATATATATATATACAAGGAAAACGAAAAGAGAAGGAGAAGAAAGTGCAATGACAGTGATAATACTCTTACATTAGCTTTTTGGACGATCAAGACAAGTAGGCAACCAGATGATGATATACACAAAACTGGGAGAGAGAAGGAACCAATAATACTATTACTGGTTCAAGACTTTGTAAAGTACGTACGTTTCTTCTGTTTCCCTCTTGCATTGCTCACTCAAACGCGAACGTTTGCTCGTTTCCACAGCGCTGCAGTGTTTCAAAGGTAACCAGCCACAAGTTTGGATCCTTAGAAACATACACTATTTTGCTTTGATTTCTTTACGGTGCTGCTGGTAAGCTTCTGTACTGCAGTGTGATTTTTTATATATTTAATTTTAGGTGTGTGTTTGGTTGCTGAGAAATTAAGTAGGGATGAAAGAAAGAGAGATGGGAGTTTTTACTGGAAATTTCGTGTTAGTGTTTGCTATTGTCTGGCATATGGGGGATGAAAATTTTGAAAATTCAAGACTTTGTAAGCCCCTTGACTTTGAGATTCCAGATAATTGTCGGTGGCTTGATTTTCATGTGACTGAAGACCTTGTTTCCTCCCTTTTACTCCGATTTTAATTTGTACATTGATTTGCCGCAATGAATTTGAACACTAAAAAGGTTGTCCTTTTATGCAGGGATCGGAAGATAAATTATTGGCTGTTTCACGTGAAGTGGATAGATAGATAGACAGAAAACATATGGCGACACTGAGTGATATAGGAGTAGCAGCAGCTATTAACATTCTCACTGCGTTTGCTTTCTTCTTCGCATTTGCAATTCTCCGGATACAACCAGTCAATGATAGGGTCTACTTTCCCAAATGGTATATCAAGGGGTTAAGGAGCAGTCCTTTCGGCACTGGTGCCTTTGTTGGCAAGGTTGTCAATTTGGACTTCAGGTCATATGTGAGGTTTCTCAACTGGATGCCTGCGGCATTACATATGCCGGAACCTGAGCTCATTGACCATGCTGGATTGGACTCTGCTGTTTACTTGAGGATTTACCTGATAGGGTATGATCTGATAGTTATTTTATTCAATTTTTGTTATGCGTTTTGTGTGATTTGCTTGTGATGGATACGTGGTCTAATTTCGATTGAAATTGGTATTTTGATATCTTGAAATGTCTCTCTCGAGTCTCCTTCACCTAACCTTGAAAATGTTCACATATACTCATTTTTCACTGTTCATCAGTCAAAGCCAGAGTGCTCCTAGGAGGTTTGGTAGGTTTACTCTGATTTTATGAATGATGCTGCCCCAATCACAAACTGTTAGTCCACCCTTTCACATATTATTGACTTGTATAACCTTTATTCTCAAAGACTCACTCTTCCTTTTTATTTCCTCTTGAATGCAGGCTTAAGATTTTTGTTCCTATTGCATTCCTGGCCTTCACTATCCTGGTGCCAGTGAACTGGACAAATAGCACTTTGGAGCGTTCTAATTTGACTTACAGTGATTTAGATAAGCTCTCTATTTCAAATATACCCACAGGATCAAACAGGTATGCAACACCTCTTGCCAATTCGTTTTGTTATCTTCTCTGCTTTTAAATCAAGTTTTAAAAATATTTTTAGTCTAATGTTGAACAGTTCTTTAACAATTGTGAACTGTCTGCAATATATATGAGAGCTAGGCCGATTTTTCACTCAATAGCCTTTTCCTTTCAATAATGAAATTTACTGTATTTGTTTCTTCAATAGAATTTCTTGCTCGCAGAGGAGGTTTGAATTCTCAACGGAAAATTTTGGTTGCAGATTCTGGACCCATTTGGTGATGGCCTATGCCTCTACCTTTTGGACATGCTATGTGCTAAAAAAAGAGTATGAGATAGTGGCTAAAATGAGGTTGCATTTTCTTGCATCAGAAAAACGACGTCCTGATCAATTTACAGTAAGAGCAATTCTGCTAATGCTATTTCTTTAAAGCACTACAGTACTAATCAAGAAGGTGGCATGAAATCAAGGTTGGATGTTTACCATCAATTAAAGATATATAGGACTGAGAACATCTTCAGGGCCAATCAGATGCTGCTAGATGCATGCCGCAACCATGCTTTGATTTGACACATGGATGCATATTCTTCCAGAAAAAATAAATTAATGATCTCCTTTGAGCACTCTCAGTAACTCTTTTCTTCCAGTTCCTCATTGGTGAAGTAATGTACTTTGGTACAGGTACTGGTTAGAAATGTGCCACCAGATGCTGATGAATCGGTTAGTGAACTCGTGGAGCACTTTTTCCTAGTCAACCATCCTAATGATTATCTCACTTACCAGGTTTGATCTTTTATTTGATAACAAACGGGAAGAACATTTTCATGAAATAGCTTCAATCTCTTCTGTCACCTATTTTGGCCCAAAAAGCTGTTCTGGGTAGGTAAATCATGTTATGATTCTTTTCTCTTGTTTTTTACATTTTCTTGCAGGTTGTCTACAATGCTAATCAACTTTCTCACCTAGTCAACGAGAAGAAAAAGATGAAGAACTGGCTTGACTATTATCAAATCAAATATTCAAGAAACAAATCCAGAATGCCCTCCCTCAAGGTAATCATTGCTGATGACATCCTATTGAAGTCACCAGTTTTTGGTTTTTTTACCTGGTTTTTATGCTTTTCCAGATGTAGTGCTTCTACACTCAATTTACAGGACAAAGTATAAGAAAATGTTATTCAGATTCTAATCACTAACAGGTTGTGCCAAATTTATTTTTCATTGAGCAGACTGGTTTTCTTGGCCTTTTCGGGACTAGGGTGGATGCAATTGATCACTATACATCTGAGATTGAGAGACTGTCTAGAAAAGTAAGTGGTACTTCACAATTAACTTCATGTTGATAATATGCACTTAGTTGAGGTAGTCAATATTAATGCAAGCAATTAACCATATGTTCTTTCAAAATTAATAATGGCTAGATCTCCTTGGAGAGAGATGAGATTGTGAACAATGCCAAGGCAATCATGCCAGCAGCATTTGTTTCCTTCAAAACTCGATGGGGAGCTGCTGTTTGTGCACAAACACAACAATCCAGAAATCCAGCTATGTGGTTGACTGAGTGGGCTCCTGAACCCCGTGATGTATACTGGGACAACCTCGCAATTCCATTTGTTTCACTGGCACTAAGAAGGCTCGTTATCGCTGTCACATTTTTCTTCCTTACTTTCTTCTTTATGGTTCCCATTGCATTTGTACAGTCCCTTGCAAACATTGAAGGAATTGAGAAAGCACTCCCGTTCCTGAAACCTATAATTGAAATGTGAGTATCTTCTTCTCAGGTTTTACCTTATTCTTATTTGATATACCTGTGCTCATCATTTGTTTGTTTCACAGCTGCATGACATTTAATTATTTCATGCAGGAAAGTGATAAAGTCATTCATTCAAGGTTTCCTTCCTGGAATTGCTTTGAAGATATTTCTTATTTTTCTACCCTCCATATTGATGCTAATGTCTAAATTTGAGGGATTCATTAGCATATCAGGCCTAGAGAGGAGATCTGCGGCTAGATATTATATCTTCCAGTTCATTAATGTATTTCTCGGAAGCATAATCACCGGAACTGCATTTCAACAACTGGATAATTTTATCCACCAGTCTGCAACTGAGTATGTTGTTCTCATTGTCAATGTTTCCAATATATTAGCATATGAAGCACTCGAAATTGTTCTTTCGATGCAGCTCGACATCTGTTTGTGTGTGCTTTGTGCATTAGCTCCAGGAGTTAGAAAAGATCACTTATAAAGCTTGATTCACTGCCTTTTTCACTTTAAATTTGTAGTTCTGCTGTTTGTTTTGTGTTTGGTTGTTTTAGCCATGCATGCAAGGGGATTTTATGCAATCCCATGTTGTGTTAGTAGAAATTGGACCTTCTGAAGTGTATGTGATGAGCTTTTAGTAGACGCTCCGAGTCTAATTATCTTAAAACGTTTGCTTCATACATTTCTCGTAGTTCAATCAGTCCATAATTACCTATGAGTTTTATTTTTACTCAACACTTCAATCCAATGTTTGCAGAATACCAAAGACAATCGGAGTATCCATACCTATGAAAGCAACTTTCTTCATAACTTACATCATGGTTGATGGGTGGGCTGGAGTTGCTGGGGAGATTTTAAGATTGAAACCCTTGATAATCTATCACCTGAAAATGTTTTTCATGGTGAAGACCGAAAAGGACATGGAAGAGGCGATGGATCCAGGAACTCTTGGTTTCAACACAGGGGAACCACAAATACAACTTTATTTCTTACTTGGCCTCGTTTATGCTGTGGTGTCGCCCATCTTACTTCCTTTCATTATAGTATTCTTTGCCCTCGCATTTGTTGTGTATCGTCATCAGGTAAAAACCTGAATCACATCCAGAATTGTCATTCAAACTACAGTTATGCATGTGTTATGTTTCTGCAGTATGCATTACAAGCACTACATTATTGGATTGCGGGGATCCTCACTGAAAATAGATTGCTGCGTGAAATTGTAGATTATAAATGTTTACAATCAGGAGTATGAGAGTGCTGCAGCATTCTGGCCTGATGTCCATGGACGCATCATAGTAGCAGTAATTGTCTCACAGCTGCTGCTAATGGGATTGTTAAGCACAAAAGAAGCGGCTCAGTCAACACCATTGCTCATTACACTCCCAGTATTGACAATATGGTTCCATTTGTTCTGCAAAGGCCGTTATGAACCTGCTTTTGTTAGATATCCATTGCAGGTAATATAGCATGCTTGGTTCATCTTCTCTCTTTTGTTTTTCCTTTCTCTCTTTTCCAGATTTCCTGAAACAGAATAATACAACCAGTTTCTGTTGTGTAAATCTCAAAAATTCTCTTGGCATGTTTTGTTTTGCCTGTTCAAATTCCTTTTATCATAATATAATGCTTTAATGCTCTGTGTGAGCATTTACCATCTTTATTTCAGTGTTCTTATATCGTCATCGTTTGGTATTAATTTCCCCGGCTTGAATAATCTCATCTTCACCTTTTCTGCCATTCCCATTGTTTTGCAGGAAGCAATGATGAAAGATACATTGGAACGCGCCAAAGAGCCCAACCTGAACTTGAAAAGCTTCCTCCAAAACGCTTACATCCACCCAGTTTTTAAAGGCGAAGACGATAGTGACAGCGATGAAGCGCCTGAAGAGTTTGAGAAAGGACCTGATCTGGTCCCAACAAAGCGCCAGTCTCGAAGGAATACACCATTGCCAAGTAAGCATGGCTCGGCTGCATCCTCCCAGCCTGAAGCTCAGGATTATCCACTACTTTGAAACTCGTTTGTAAATGCGAGTCCTTGGAAAATTAAGCTGGCTGAGCTCAGAAGAGATTGTACATGGGATAGTAGGCTAAGAAGAGAGAGTGAGCCGTGCAGAAGAACACAACTGGGAAATAGGAACAACTAGAGAGAGATGTTGAGAAAATTTTAGTTTCTACGTCTGGTTTATATTAGGTTGGCTTTAGTTTGATGGAAACAGCTAAAAGGTTGAGCAGAATAATTTGTTCATGCATTTGTCATAATTTTGCTTATAGTTCCTAGTAGGAATATTTGTTGAACAATAGTTGAAAACAACACTAAAGTACACTCAGTTTCCTATTCAAAATATTCTAGTAGTGAAGTTAGATGGTGAAAATAATGAAAAAAGGGAATAGTCTATAGATAAAGCACCATAACGAGTAGACGATCAAAGCACACTACCACATTTAATAATCAAATGTCATA
Organism: Populus deltoides; assembly: GCA_015852605.2. NCBI lineage: Eukaryota > Viridiplantae > Streptophyta > Magnoliopsida > Malpighiales > Salicaceae > Populus > Populus deltoides. Next base: position 22,405,299 of record CM027571.2, on the reverse strand, counting down.
ACAAGTTAGAAAAAGGCCTAAGTGATTGAGTAATAATAGATTAATCCACTTAATCATTTCACTCTATTATCAGAATATGATCCTATAACTTTGAAAGATATCGTTAAAGAAACAAAGTGATAAAATGCTATAAATAATAAAATTGATGTCATTAAGAAAAACAATAGTTGATATAACTTCCAAAAGAACAAAAGATCACTGGTGTAAACTCGGTATATAAGACAAAATTAAAGAAGAGCGATGAAGTTGATAAATATAAAACATACTTAATAGCTCAAAGGTTAAAAACAAGAATACAACAAGAGTACAAAGAAATTTTTGCTCTAATTGTTAGGCATGATACAATAAGATTGTTTATTGCTTTGATAGCTCAAAATTCATGGTCTATTTTGGATGTAAAACTATCATTTCTACATGAAGATCCAGGATAGATGATAGCCTTCATTGTTAAACTAAGTGTTTAAAAACTTTAATTTAAAATATAAATTGTTAAATATTAATTAAGATTTTAGTGTAAATAGAAATCCTCATAAAAAAAGATTTACAATTAGTTAATTATAATATTTATTGTTTAATGCCATCTTTGCTAAAAAATAACATTACGACTAATAATAATTTTATTGGTTTTAGGATTATATAGTTTATAAGCTTTTGAATAATCACTAATAGCAAGAAAAATGCATTTTCTCTCTTGTCATCAAGCTTTTTTCTCTTTTGATCTGGAATATGGGCAATGCACCCAAAAATTCTAAGATGATCAATCATCGATCTTCGTCCACTTTAAGCTTCCTTTAGTGTCTTATCTTGAACGACAAGTCTGAAACTTCTATTCAAAACATGAATGCTCCAATTTACTACTTAAAGCCAATAAGATTTTGGTAGACCACTTTTTTTTAAAAGACTTTGCATCATATCCATAATAGTGTGATTCTTCCTTTCATAAACACTATTTTGTTATGGAGTATTGACTACGGTAAGTTGCCTCTTGATTTCACAGGTTTGACAAGAATTTGCAAATTCTTGTGAGCTATACTCTCTACCACGATATGTTCAAAAAACTTTTATTGATTGGCTAGCTTCATTCTTAACAAGTGCTTTATACCTCTTAAAAAGCTTCAAAAACTTTAGATTTTTCTTGCAAAAATAAACCTAAATTTCTTTACTATAATTATATAAAAAAAGGTGATTATATATCTTTTATCTCTAATAGAAAATGGAGTTATTGGCCCATAAATATTGGAATGAACAAGCTCCAATGTTTACTAATAACAAATTCTTCACAATCCTGAGAAGGAGTTGAAATTTTAGAAATGCATATCGCTATATTTTTTTTATGTGGAATTCTTAATTTGCTCAAATTAAGATGTTTATAGTGAAAATGTCATAACCATACTTCCTCATTTAGTCTCATAAAAAATATGAATGAGTAATATTTTAAATATACAAAGGAAGGAAAAAAATTAATTCACTATCATGTTAACTTTAGTAATTAAGCCCAATTTGTCATCTTCAATTCTACATACTCTACTTTTTTTATATGTAAATCCATATCATTTTCTTGAAGTTAACAAAATAAATTTATTTTTAATTTTGAAACAAAGATGTTCAAGAACTAGTGATAAAAAACATGTAAATATAGATTACAAATGTAAACACCCAAGAGAATATATATATATATATATATATATATGAATTGATGACTTAGTTTTGGTCCGATTTCTCGATCGGCAATGGCACACGCTTTTGTTTAAAAAAAAATTAATTAACTTAAGGAGCTGGGAGGGAGGGGTAAAACCGGTTTTAGATAGACCAAAACAAGGATAAGAACACATCTAAACCAACCCCCAAACAACCCACCTCATTTCATGGGGAGTATAAATACAAGGAGGAGAGAGAGGATGATCCATCCTCTTCCCAAAATAGCAGTTGCATGTCGTTCTTCCCTTCCTTTTTCACAACAGAAACCTAAACCAAACCAGTAGAGAGTGCTTTGTGAATGTGTGAGGGAAAGATGAGACCTTGAGAGAAGATTGGACAGCTGTCTAGAGGAAAGGAAAAAGAGGGCTGGAAAACGTGAGAGGAAGAAGAAGGAGGAGAACCAGCAGGAGAAGAGAAAGAATAGTGTCAAACCTTCCTCAAACTTAGTTAGATTCGAAAAGTATGGGTCATGAAACTCCCTTCATCTTCTCCTTAAGACCAGAAACGGAAATAAAGAAGAAAACCCTAAGGAAATTGACCTAAGACCTAAGCTAGCTGTGAAGGAAACTGAAATTAACTAGGAGAACAAGGAAACAGAAATGAAATGAAGCCAATTTCAGAACATCTAACAAAGAAAAATGGAAAAAACAAATCATGGTAGAGGGTTAACTTTAACTGTGGGGTTGGCCAGCATGCATGTATGTGTTCTGTTGGGATTTGTTGAAGGATTATGTGCTGAAATTGATGGTTTCAATGTGTGTGTTCTGCTGGAATTTATTGAAAGATTATATGCTGTAATTGATGGTTTTCAATGTGTGTGTTCTGCTTGGATTTTGTTGAAGGATTAGGTGCTGAAATTGATGGTTTCAATATATGTGTTCTGCTGGAACTTAGTGACAGTGTATATGCTGGGGTTGTTACAGCATGTGTGGTGTGTGTTCATGCCAAAATGTGTGTTGTGCAGCGAAATTGTGATTCATCCTCCCGAACCGGTCGCCGCAAATGGATTAGCATCGCTGTCGCAACGGAGTCTCCTGCAGCAAATTAGTATTCGCTGTCGAGTTGTGTGTTGTGCAAATGAAACTCGATTCGTTGCGAATCAGTATCACCGCAAATGAATTAGCATTCGCTGCCGAAACTGAGTTGTCTGCAGCAAATTTGTGATTCGCTGCCGAAACAGAGTCTTCTGCAGGGAATTAGTATTCGCTCTGTCGAATTGTGTGTTGTGCAGTAAAACTACGATTCACGCCAAATCGGTGTCACCGCAATTAATTAGCATTCGCTATGGGAACCGAGTTGTCTGCAGCGAATTTGTGATTCGCTGCCGAAACTGAGTCTTCTGCAGCGAATTGGCATTCGCTGCCGAGTTGTGTTGTGCATCGAAACTCTGATTATTTGTCGAAATCGCATGTCGACCGCGGTGAATTAGCATTCGCCGCCAAACCGAAGTTGTCTCAAGTGAATTTGTGATTCGCTGCCGAAACGGAGTCTTCTGCAACGAATTAGTATTCGCTGTCGAATTGTGTGTTGTCGGCAAATAAACTCGATTCGCCGCTAAAATCGTGTCACCGCAATAATTAGCATTCGCGCCGAACCGAGTTGTTCGCAATGATTTGTGATTCGCCGAACGGAGTCTTCTGTAGCGAATTAGTATTTGCTGCTGAATTGTGTGTTTTGTACAAAAACTCGATTCATCCGAAAGCTGTGTCGGTACCGCAACGAATTAGCATTATGCCGAAACTGAGTTGTTTGCAGCGAATTTGTGATTCGCTGTCGAAACAGAGTCTTCTGCAGTGAATTAATATTCGCTGCCGAATTGTGTGTTGTGCAGCGAAACTCTGATTCATTGCCGAAACTGAGTCTTCTACAGTGAATTAGCATTCGATGCCGAGTTGTGTGTTGTGCAGCGAAACTATAATCCGCTGCGAATAATTAACATTCGGCCGAATTGTGTTTTTGGCAATGTGATTGTGATTGCCGAAATTGTGTCGTCTGCAGCGCATTAACAATTCACTGCCGAGTGGCGTGTTCTGCAGCGAACTTGCGATTCGCTGCTGAAGTTGAGTTGGCTGCAGCGAAATTGTGATTCGCTACCGAAACTGTGGCGCCTGTAGCGAACCGCCGAACGCTCCTGCGGAAAATGGATTTTCATTGCCGAATTAAGCGACTGCAATGAACCGGTTCCATTGCTGATTTTTATAATAAAATGACTTAAATGCTAGTAACAATTTCATGATATAATGGTGTAAAATATGGAATACTTGAATGTGACCATATGAACTCTTGAAATAAGTGTGGTGACGAATGTGATTCAAAAATACAAATGTACTGATTTATGACCATTGATGTCTTAGGTGGTGCAGTCGGGATTGGACCATCGTCAAGACAAGAACAACCCACAGGTGGAGCAGGTAGGTGACTTGCACCTTCCTTTTACATACGTTGAATAATGAAATACTTTAACATGAATATTACCATATTGTGTTAGAACCGATGTTAGATTGTCGAACACTTAAATGTTGACAAATGGTTGATTAGATGGTCGTGACAAATGAATGATTAGCTTCGGCTAATGGCATCCGAATGGATGGCCGGGACAAAGAATGATGGCATCCGAATGGATGGCTGGGACAAATGAATGATTAGCTTCGACTAATGGCATCCGAATGGATGATCGGGATGAACGATTGATTAACTTTGGCTAATGGCATCCGAAGAGGATGACCGGGGTGAGTGAACGGTTAACCTCAGCAAATGATACCTTAAGAGGATAGCCGGGTTTAAGATTATGGTTGATTGCAAAAAGTGGTGCATTTATATGCACTACAAGCTGTTTATACCAAGTACATGAAGAAATGATAAATGTTAATGCTTCATTTAACTGCCAGACCGTTTAGTTACCATTATTATTATTATTATTAAGTAATTACATTCTCTTAAATGTTTTGTATTGCTGCAGGGACATCACATCCACGAGATGTCTAGGGAACCAGATACACGGGAACCTACTTTTGCAAGGAATCATGTAGATGCATTCTAAATCATAATGTATTTTGTATGAATCAATGTACTGAATGTATAACTTTTATTAGATCATTTTGTTTAAATTCGTAATGGCTATTAGTAGGATATGAATGCAAACTCATGTCTATGTATGTATATTTTTAATATGAACTTCTAATCGTGCAACCATAATATTACGTGTTTATGTAAGATTCACTTTTAAATGAAATGTTAATTGTATGGATTGTATTTTGATGATGTGAGGGATCAGGTTCACTGATTACCGGCACCATATATGTTAGGTATATATATATAAAAAAATTACTGTTGTTTTGGGCTTAAAAAAAACCGGGTTGTTACAACAAAATTGAAAAGAGGTGTTCAGAACTGATGATAAAAGGATCATGAGAAGAGTAATCATGGATCCATGACTAATTTTGAGAATCCATTTTAAAGACATTAGTGGAGGAAGCAACTTCTTGATCAGGATGAATATGATTTTAAAACTGAAAGTTTTGATAATTCTAGTTTCTTTGCCGATTGAAATCAACACCATAATTCGATGAGGATGATGTTGAATGAAAAGATTTAGATGCAAAATCTTTTATTTATGATGTCCATGAGAATGGAACGAAGTTAGTTATGGTTCCAGAGGTATTTTTGATGAAGCATGTTACAAATGATTGTGCCTCATATGCTTTTAGGAGAATTTTGTAATTGATAGGATTAAAGTTTATGTTTTTACACTTCATAGAAAAGTTGTGAAGCAGATTTCCAAATCTTTTGCCAATGCTAAGATTTGTTATGTTGTTAGGGAGGATATGTGTGATTGATATGATGTTTCTAACGAAAAACTACTAGAATTAGTTTATAAAACACATAGAGGGTCTTTTAAGGCGACATCCACTCACATTTAATGTTAAAAACATGTTGAATTTTATGATCTAACATGACTATTTTTACATGGAATATTAACATGTTTTAAATAAACCAATTAAAGGTGAATAAGAAATTGTTCTTAATGAACCTTTGAATAGCAAAATTTTCAAATCCAAAATAGTTTGTAGATTGAGCTATGAACTTATGGACTCATGAGTTTGGACTTAAGTTGGTTAACGATAAAATATTTTACTCTTAAGTCCCTGTTTGATTAATAATTTCTTTTAAGTCTCTAAAATATCTTGTACATGAACTAATATATCAATTAAGTGATATCAATAAATTCATGAACTATTAACTTTCATGAATTGTTTTATGAATTATAAATACTCATAAATTATGATTAATTCATGAACAATGAACATTCATGAATTTTTTTGATGAATATTCATGAGTATATTTCATGAATTTAAAATCCATGAATTGTTTCATGAATTATGAGTAATTCATGAACTATGAATATTCATGATTTTTGTTTTTATGAATATTGATGAATATGTTTCATGAATTTAAACATTTATGAATTATTTCACAAATATGAATATTCAAGAATTATAAGAAATTCATGAACTATGAACATTGATCATAATTAATAAACATTCATGAATTATTAGTATTAATGTTTTGGTTTTCAAGTCCTATAAATAAGTGTTTTGGATGAGTGGAAATGGATGAATGAAATTCTTGAATTATTTTCACTCTTTGTTGTTGTTTTTTCTAAGTCTAGTTTTTCTATTCATTCTTCATATTCTAGGGTTTATGTTTGGTTTTTATAGAGAGATATTGAATATTATTCATTTAAGTTCATTGGACTTTGTTAAAAGTGCACCTAAACAAAAAAGAGTTGTTGGGGTCCTTGGAAGCTTATTAAATAAAGTTTTTTACACCAAGTGAGGAGCAATAAAGCCTTAAAGATAAATGATTAATTCTTAACAACAATAAAATTTCATATTGGATATATTCTAAGAACTTCAACAAGTAAGTACTCTAACTAATTTTTTTTAAGTGTAATTTCAATACCTGTTTAGTTTACATGCTAGGATTTTTCTCTTTATATTTTTGCAAGTTTATATATTTGCATAGTAAGGATACTAGCTTCTGTAATAATTGCATGATTATCATGCTTTTATGTATTTGCATGATAATAAACTAAACAACTAGGCTTATTTGTCTAATTATCTTTTTATATGTGAAATTTTTGGACAACGAAGATTGAGCATGTAAAAGGTTGGAAACTCTTGATTGGACATCTACGAGATCAAGACAACAATAATTTGAACTTGAGAATGAGTTATTTCCAACTTCGAAAGACTAATATATGAGGATTTTTAGGAAAGTTATTTGTTTTTTATTTATTTTTATTTTGTTCTATTTACTTTAGAAAATTAAATATTACGCATAATAATTTTATTTTTCCTAGTTTGTTTATGACTTTTATTACTTTTCCTTTATTTTTTGGTTTCGTAGTTGTTTAGGTTATTTTTAAATTTATTTAAGGAGTTGTAAATTTCTTTGAAAGGTAGACTATTTGAAAAGAAATATTTAGTAATAAAATTTTGACTATAGTTTTTGTGTGTTGACCTTATTCGATATAATTTTGTGTTGTCTATTCTTGCGATATTTCTTGGGTTGTTTTTTATCAATGTCAATTTCCAACTTAATTTTTAATGCAAAATAAGAATGTTTCGATGTTATGAATGTATTTTTTGATATAATTTTTTTAATTGAGAAATATAAAGATGACATCTACACATAATAGAATAAATTGAAAAATATATTAATTAACAAATAAAAAATTATTGTTAACGTTAATGAAAGACTAAAGCGAAAAGTTGATCTTCCTTTTAAGAAGTAAAAGATAGATGCATATTCAAATATTTTACTCCAACTATTCTTTTTATTTTAAAATTTTTCTTGAAAAAATTTATCTTAGAAGTTAATTTTGGTTGCTAAATACATTTGATTTCATTTTTATAAATGTATTGTGCAAATAAAACTTATTTATCTAAAATTTAAGAGAAAAAAGTTTAAAGATAAATTATAATTTTTTTGAAGTATTATGAAATTATAGAAACAATAACAAAATCAATTATTTTTTAAAAAAACTAAAACTAAACAATTTATAAAAAAAAATAAATGAGAGAGAGTATTAATTAAGATTTAAATTAAAAAAAATCAATTCTATACACTTGACCTAAAATAAAAAGGATAGGCCCATATATTTGATTTAGTTTTTATTATTATTACTATTATTATGATAAAAAAATCAAAGTTTGAGTTTTTGGACCTCAAAAATTCATTTTTTTCAACTTGGTTGACAAAAAAAAAAAAAAACCTTGTAAACCTCAATACAAATATTTTTGATCCTAAAACACTCTCTAATCCATTTAAAAATGTAAAATTAAATCAAATAAAAAAATCGCAGGTCTCAATTTACTTTTTCCAGCATATTAAAGGAAAAAACTATCTTTATTGAACTCTCATCTTTAAAACAAACTCATTGACACCAAGTTTGATATGTTTTGTGGCCAGTCAAATACTTTATCTCTCTTTTCCTAGTTTTAGTGACTTCTTTTTTTTCTGGGACCAAAACAAACATAAAAATAAAAATTCAAACTCAAACATAAAAACCTAAAATAATAGGGATCAACTATATATAATTTGAAACTTTAGGGGCTAAATTAAAGTTTTTCTTGTCTTTTATTTTTTTATTTGGTCATTGTTCTCTCAAGTTTTTGGTTAATTATAATCTAAAATTCTATTACGTAGAATCAAACTATGATTTCTATTATATATTAAATATTCAATAACATGCAAATAGAAACAAATCCCTATACATAAAACCATTTTAACATAACTAAGAGGGATGAAATTAAAAGGAAATAAAGTTGAATGTTGGAAGTGCAAAAAATAAAACAAAAAATTTTGAAGACTTGAAAAGAAAAAATTGGCTATAAGAAGATGAGATGTTTGTACTGTGTAACATCTTTTTAATATATAGTCAAAGAAAGTTAAAGTTACAATCAAATTAATTTAATGAAAAAATAATCATAAAATTAGCTATAAATTTGACCTAACCAATTATTATAATTTTCTATTAGGTGGATTTAGCCTGACATGCCAACAAATTAATATTCTCTCTTTATTTCCTTGTCCTAAACAGAAAATAAAATAATAATAATAATAATAATAATAATAATAATAAAAAACCGTCCAGTTTCTCGCATCAACAACCAAACTTCTTCTTCCCCCCTCTTTCTTCCCCATTTCTCATCCTTCCCTTCCTCCCCAAGTCTAGAGAGAGAAAGGAGGAGGATTCTGCAAATACGAAGAGATAGAAAGACAGGCTATCGGGAAGGATCGTCTAAATAATTGAATAAAAAACACTAGGCAAAGAATGGAGGTTGGAGGAAGAGCTGGGCCTCAAACGAAGACGGCGTCTTCTTCTTCATCATCGCCCGCAATGCTACTGTACAACCTTCCTCTCCTCTCTGCCTTTCTCTCCTTCGCTCTCGCTCAATTCCTCAAGCTCTTCACCACCTGGTCATTCTCTTTCCCTTCCCCTTTTCTTTTTATCAAAAGGACCCATCCCAATTTCATTAGATTTTTTTTTCAAGCTATTTTGTTTTATTGAAGATTAAAGGATCAAAATTTTTTAATCTAAAGATTTCCCTATTCAATGTCTCTCTCCTTTTAAGTGGGTTTTATTTTTCTCTCCATGCCACCCATCATAGGGATTGTACCATCCATTTCTGCAACGGCAGAGATAAAAGGATATGAGCTTGAATAAATATGACTTTGTCTTATTCCTGTAATTAATTTGTTGAGTTTAAGATTCTATCATGTAGCTCAAATTTTCAACATTTTTGTCCTAGATGCTCAGGTTTAAAGAAAAGAGATGGGATTCTAAAAGAATGCTTGATTCTGGTGGAATGCCATCTTCACATTCTGCAACTGTCACAGCTCTAGCAGTGGCTATAGGTTTGCAAGAAGGGACGGGATCGCCTGCTTTTGCCATTGTTGTTGTCTTGGCCTGTGTTGTGAGTCTCTTTTTTTCACCCCTTGGTGTTTGCTCGCTTGTATTATACCTATTCCCGCTGTGGTGGTGTGGGCTGATTGCTTGCTGTTCTGGATAAATTTTACCAACATTGTCGTTCAACCTTCGTCAGAACATTATTAGTTTAAAATGCTTTTTTTTTTTTGCCCTCTTTTACTGATTTGAATTAGAATTACTCCGGTGGGTTAGTTTGAAGCTTTAGTAAAATTTTCAGTAAAAAAGTCTTAACTTAGTGGAGGTTTATAGGAAATTTTAGTGGTGTGAAACGAATTTATGCCTTTTCTTCATGCTTGAAATGCATATTTGGTGATGCATTTCTACTTGAACTTGTTTTGTGCTTCATTCAGGGATCAAACTATGTTGTATGTTTTGCTAAAAGGTTTATAGTTGGCACTACTGACGTAAAATGCTATAAAGTTATTTTATTGTGGCTGCCCTTGATGACTTACTTCAATAGCTTCCAACCAAAAAGGAGGGTAAAAAAATCCTGGCTCTGTGAGGAATTACTTGGTTGAAATTTTATTTCTTGACCTGGAGTCTCTTTTGATATAAAATCTAGGGCTAGATTAGTATGTTTCCTTCTTTGAACCAAAGGAATATGAAAATGGTATGTGAGGAAGTAGTCTCAGGTATTCAAAAAGTGGTCAATATGCAATTGAAATGATGTAATGGAAGATCCTAAGAATAATTGATTGGAGGCGGTGGAAAGTTCATTGATAGACACTGCTAACTCTCCAAGTGAAGATATTTATTGATTTCCCTTCTCAATTCTCTTAATCAAGAGAGTTTTGCAATCCCAAGATGCTATAGGCCAAAATATGTTGCAAGATTCCATATATAATTTCCTATTCTAATATCTAGGTTTTAGTGGATTCTTACAGGGCAACCTTAAAAGCTGGTTTAGCTGGGCTGCATCAAGAAACCTGAAGTTTATGATCTAAACTGAGTTATTCAGCTTTTGATCTGGATGAGTTCACACTAACTACAGAATTCATAGGGCTGTAATGCCATTTGTGTTCTTTGTTTTCTGTTAATCTCTCATTAATCATGAAGTTTGATTCACCCAAATATATTGCTAGGAACTGCTACCTTTTCTGTTTTGGCATGATTGACTTTTATATTTTCTGCAGGTGATGTATGATGCTTCAGGGGTCAGACTTCATGCTGGTCGGCAAGCTGAAGTAAGTCATCTTGACACAAATGTGTAAACCTAGACTGCATTTTTGTTTGCTTCTAATATTGCAACTTGCAAGTGAATTTTGACACATTCATAGGTGTCTTCTTGCTTGTATTGCTTTACATGGTTGTGTTTTTGTGCCTATTACAGTTGCTGAACCAAATTGTCTGTGAGTTTCCTCCAGAACACCCGTTATCCAGTGTTAGACCTCTGCGTGAATTACTTGGGCATACTCACGTTCAGGTTTGTTGCATGATTACTGCATTTTGTTTCAACAAGCAAGTTCTCTCTTTTGTGCTTGAATTTTCCCTTTCGAGGTTCATGTATTCTGCAATTCAAACTCACTCAATCCACAGTCAAATGACTATCACCCAGATGAGATGCTTGTTGTAGTTGACTAGGTATTGCAAGGCTTGTCGCTGTACCTCTTTATTCACACTTTAGACAAAGTAAGGTGGAAATGTCTGGAAAAAAAAAAGAGAATATGAAATGCCTTATAATAGCAAGATTAAGAACAATAAATATAGGAGAAAGAAAAGGAGAATTGAGAGATGGAGACTTAAGCAAGGTCATAAATATAGTAAGAGCGTTTTCCTTGTATCCCAAGGACAGAAAGTAGATAGAACTGTCTACAAACCAAATTTTGTTATTTGAAGGCTTTATTGATAAAGAGATAGCCAGGTTTTGGCGTATACATTATCATTAAATGCTGAGGGAAGATAACTTTCTTGAAAGTTGAAGACAGTTCAAAAAATGTTAAAATGCAATTGCCTTGAATTTTAAGTCAAATCGAGTTGATCGGGTGGTATAAAAGTCAACTCTAACCCAGTGTACTTAAGTTTATCAAAACAGTAATAGTGCCTGTAAATACTTCTTTTTTTTTACGATAAAAAATAATTTTTGATTTGACCCTTTGTGGAGCACGGGTAAGTTAACTATGGATTATTCTCTCACGGTTTTTTCCTTTAATTATTTTTCTAGACCCAAGTCATCTTAATTCTTTTCCTTGATTTCTTCAATTATTTTGGCAATCATTTGCACATTTTTTCTTACATTCAAAAACATTTTGGTACAACCTGCAACAAAGCATGGGCCTAGTTAATAAATAAAAATCGAAAAGGCATGGCTTTTTCATTGTGCACATGCCATTGCTCACCCTCACACATTTTACTATAGACGTGCTATTCAAAATTTTGCTTTGAATACAATATTTTTATGCACAAATACAATTTTTTTTTATAAGAAAAAAAAATTTGAACCGCAGGGGGTCAAATAGCTAGAGTAATACCAGTTCGGGTAGAAGTTTGTCAAATGTATTGACTTTGACGTTCAGGTGCAGATAACCAGCTTACTGTTCTGGACAGGTTGTAGCCGGAGCTATCCTGGGATTCATTGTAGGCTACCTGATGAGAAATACTAATTAGCAGATTGTGTTTCCATCATTTATTATTCAGCGGCCCGCAGCAATTCCAACAAAGAAGAGTGGAAGAGCTGTTGTATATTGTAGTTCCAGTTGTTGGGAAAACAGATGCAGTTGTTGGGAGTGATGCCTGTATTATTGGGATTTTATGGATTTTGTAATATATGTAAAAGTACGTTCATGAATAAACAATGCTTCGAGAATAAACTTGGTGGAAAGAATGAAACTGGCATCTCTGCGTTGAGCTTCTCTGCTCATTTATCTGCTGGATTCCATGGCGACCTGGTGATTTATTTGCGTCGCAGTAAGGCAGGTTAGTGACAGTCTACTGATAATATTTTTGCTTTTCTCTAGAGCATACTGGCGAACAGGGAAGAGCTTTCCTCTGCAAGCACATCTGCTTGCGTAACAACAGAGCCATTCTGGACATCACCTGAAGAAAAATCTGAGCCGAAAGGTTCCTGCATGGTCCAACTTAAATGCTTCTTCGATTGTTTCTGACTTGGATCTTGAACCAAGCAACAGACAGAAACTACTGGTGATATTTTAGAGGTTGCAATTGTTTAGTTTTGTTCGCATGCAATATTATAGAACAAGGTAAAAGTACACCATTTTTTTTTAATAAAGTTGAAACAAAATCCTAGTATGCATCAACAAACCAAAGAAATAACTGAACAAAATGTCTCTTTACAAGGGACGAGAACCTAAGCTCTAGAACAAAAGAAAAGGAGGCAAAAACTAACCATAACCAGAGGCAAAAGAAGCTGAAAAAATTATAGAGAAGAAGGTAAATGAGTTCTTGCAAAGTACTGAGCATCTTCTTAACCCTTCTTTATACTGAATTTTTTTAACTAAACCTGAGAGGGAACTAATTTTGATAAATACTAAAATTAATTTTAGTTGTTGTCTTAATTATCCATCATAAACAGATAAAAACTGATTGTTTTTTGTCTTAAAATTCAGACGCCTTTACTTAGAAAATATTTTGTTTTTAGGAAATAGAAAGTTACTAATCAAATTGTTCATTCATTGCGTGGTAAAACAAAATAGACTAGTAAAAAATAATTTTTATAGGCAAAAAATCTTTTATAGCAAACCCAAACTCAAAATAAACTAGCAAAATTAATTTTTTATAAACCAAAAAAATTATTTTACAGCAAATTCATGTGAAAACATGGACCCAAGATATAGTTAAGATTGAGTTCTGAATCCAAGCTCATATCTTGCTAAGCCAAGCCGAATGAGAGTGCATTAAGTTCAAAGCACATTTCACCTACAACTTCTTCTCTCTAGAAGCTTTTATGCCCAATAGGCCTAGAATTTAAGCTCTAAAAGAAAAACTAGGAAAAACTAGAGGCAAAAGAAGGTAGGAAAATGGTTAAGAAAGAAAGTATGTTAATACAAAGTATACAAAACATCTCTCCTTCAATCTCGATTTTTTGAATCCAAACTATTATAGAATTAATTCTAGCAATTAATATAATTAATTCCCTTCATTTTGTCTTAATTACCCAATATAAATAGATAAAAACCTGACAATTTTTTCCTTCAAAACTATATATTTTTACTTAAAAAATAAAATTATTTAGGAATTAAAAGCTTATTATTTAGACAATTTATTCATGTACGGACTAAACAAAATGAACTAAAAAAAATATCTTTTTTAAAAAATTAAAAAATTACTTTAGCCGAATGTAACCCAAGCCAAGAACCTGGGGCTTGTGCTCGAAGGCCCGAGGCCGGGTTGAGCCGACCGAGCATATGTGACTTAAGCTTGAAAATCCACTTCACCCGCTTGGGGCCTCTTTATATGGGATATGAATCATGTATAACATGCTCACCATCTTTTCCTTTTTTTATTTTTATTTTATTTTTTGTGATCATGAGTCATGAGGAAGTAATGAAATCCCATTTTATGGTTTGTTCTAGGTGTGCCAAACGGCTCCCTTGTAATAATTTCTTGCCATTAATTTTCTAATAGTTTCGTTCAAGATAAATCTAGGAAAAACGTTAGAAGATGAACTTCCTTGACAATTCTGCTTCGTCTTCATGGAGTTTCAACTTTCTTGCTATTAAATAAATATTCCTCTCTCTTATTCAAAGTTCACACTTAAAGCACTCTTCTAATATATCTCCTTACGATCTGTTTCTCTAAACTCACACAATGTATAAGGAGTTTCATAGTGTAAGCCATGACATGATGAAAAAAATGAAATCATCAAAGCCACGCCATCTGCTTTGGTTTGGCTTCAAGATGGTGATTGCCCTCTGTTTCTTGTCGTATGGTCTTTTTGCTTATCTCAAGCTTCACTCTCATGTCAAGCTTCCTTCCCTACATCCTCCTGCTTTTCGTACATCTCCCTCTTCAAGGTATCATCATTTTGAAGGCACGCCGAAAATTGCTTTTCTGTTTCTTGCTCGGCGTGACCTCCCCCTTGATTTTCTGTGGGATTCCTTCTTCAAGGTTTGTATTTCTCTCTTGTTTACCATGATGGTTCGAAAGGAAAAAATGGATGGCAGTGTAAAAATCAAGGACATATTTATTAAAATGAAATTGCATGTGTTCATAAAAAGAATGAAATGGAAGTGTATAATTTTGGAAATAATTTTGATGAGTATTTCAGAATGTTGATGCAGCGAAATTCTCAATTTATATTCATTCCACACCTGGTTTTGTCTTCAATGAAACAACAACAAGGTCTGCATTTTTTTATGGTCAGCAACTAAACTATAGTATTCAGGTACTCATTCAATTCAATCTACTGTACTCAGTTTTCTTGTTCTTTTTTACTCTTTTTCACTAATTATTTAATTTGGTTTCATTTCCAATCATGTTTCCTCCTTAAGATTTTCAAATAAAAGTAGATTCGAATTTATGCATCACACAAATTTTTGCTGCAGGTGATATGGGGAGAATCAAGTATGATAGAAGCAGAGAAGCTACTACTTTTAGCAGCTCTCCATGATCCTGCCAATCAAAGATTTGTTCTCCTTTCAGACAGGTGCATTTTGATGCACTCGAAATGGATTTCTTGTGCATATTTTACATAAATTTAACAAGAACATGCTTCTCATTTACCTTTGTCACTTCTTTTCACTTCATAGTTGTTTGCTTTGCAGCTGTGTTCCTCTGTACAACTTCAGCTATTTATATAGCTATTTAATGTCTTCTTCAAAAAGCTTTGTCGATAGGTGTGTTGAAAAAACATCCGATACGTAAAAATTGTTAATTTTTTCTTATATTTGGTACGTAGTTTTAATTTCTAACACAGAGTTAGTACTGGAGTTGAGTTTCTGATATATGTTTTTCTAGCTTCATTGACGTTGAAGAAGATCGTTATAGTCCCAAGATGTCACCTGTTATACGAAGGGACAAATGGCGAAAAGGATCTCAGGTTCTTAATTCTATACTTTTTAAATGCTTAATTACATTTAATCACCAAATATTGGAGTTGATTAATGCACTGATTGCAGTGGATCACTCTGGTTAGAAGACATGCGAAGATAGTGGCTGAAGATTATTTTGTATTTCCTATATTCAAGGAATTTTGCAAGGTATATATATATATAATTAAGGGCCTTGAAGCTTTTTATTTATTCTTATGAAGAAAGCTATGATGAAGAACGCTACCATATCATTTCTTGCTCGTGGGATTTCTATCAGCAATCCATATTGTAATGTTTAACTTCTTCCAGCGATGGCCTCCCAAGGACGTGGATGATCGAAAGGAGATTCATCAAATACTTGTAAGTGACTGCTATTTATAATTTCATATCAGAAAAGAAAACAAAAACATGAAGGTGTTTTTGCTTGTTTAAATAACCGATTGATTGTCTCAGTTCATGCATGCATAGGACCTAGCACAATATTCTTTGCAAAGCTTGCTGCGGATCTTTAAACAGCATCGCAACTGTATTCCAGACGAACATTATGTGCAGACATTACTTGCTGTAAGCAGCCAGCCATCATGTCTTGTTCATGTCTAATTATGATCTTTACAATATGGATTCAGTTTATCTTTTTTTATGATTTGCATTAAGATGAATGGGCTTGAAGATGAACTTGAAAGAAGAACACTGACCTTTACCATGTGGAATCACTCTGTCACGAAGGCGCAAACGTCATGGCACCCTGTAACTTTCGATTACGATGATGCCAGTGCTAAGAAAATCAAAGAAATTAAAGTAAGTCTAGTTCTTAGCTACATAAACACACTGTTGGCTCACAGCACACATTGCAGCTGGTATTTGACAGCTTCACACACTCAAAAGCATGGCTTGATATCATCCAATCTCATTACTTATCTTTCTTCTTCTTCTTCTTCTTCTTCTTCTTCTTCTTCTGTTGTTTTTTGTTTTCTTTAATCCAATCACAGGTTATCAACTCTATATCCCGTAAACAAGGAAATCAAAGTGAGATGTGCCGTGTCAACAACAGACATACGCCTTGTTTTTTGTTCGCAAGAAAATTCACATATAGAGCGGCTTTACACCTCTTGACCCAAGACTTAGTTGGTTCATATAATTCTACTGCATCATAAAACATACCACCATGAACAACTCCACTACGAGTGCTAGTCTGTCTATAGAAATAGTATGTGCTACTGTAGAGATTTTGTTTGTTCTTGCACTACTAAGCTTTCAGTACCAAAGTGGGTTCCATTTGTATTGATTTATGAACTCTTTTTTTAAGTGGCTTCATACATGTTTATCCACATAATAAATCTTTTCATAATTGGGTCACTGTAATTTCTTATAATTAGAAAATTGATAAATAAAAATAAAATATTAACGAAATTCTTTTGTGATGAATTATAATGATTATACGATAAATATGTATTATGTAAAAAACAAATATAATTTAATATAGCAAGCATACATCATGTTTTAATTATATTAAGAAACGAATCAATAAAAAATTAAATCAAGTCACTAATAATTTTTTTAATAAACAAGGGATCATAACGTGCTACTAAACGATGTATTTGATTTTTAAATATAAATTAATTAATTGTTTAATTGATAATGAATTAAACTGTTTAATTTATTTAATTAGAATTAGAATTTATATTTGGCCTAATATTTTAGGAACCTAATAAGTTATATACATTAAGAACTATTAGTCGGAAATTAAATCGGGATGATTTAATTAGTATGACTTGATTATAATATATTTTAGAAATTAAGAACTATAATATAATTAATACATGGATTATATTTCTAGCTAGACCTAGAAAAATCAAGTAAAGACTTGGTTGAGTTAATTTTTAAAATTGTTATGAATTAATATATGGATATTATTAGGGGGATAAATTGACTTTTTGTCAATTTATAAGGTTTTTCATATTTTTCTATAAGTAGAAAGTTATGCCTCTTATATTTGAGTGATTGTCTGTTAAATAGAAAAACTACGTAAGTCATAAAATGAAGAATCAACATTCTAGGTATAACAATCCTTCTCTTCTAAATAAAGATTTTAGAGATTTATCACTGGCGGTTTGTATGGACTAACATTGAAGGCTGAATAAAGACCAGACAAGTGAACAACTTGTTTTTTTTAGAATTGTTCACTTAATTCTTGAAAAATACCTACAACACACAAATTTTGTTTGTTATCGCCTTTACACATTTGCGGTTTTTGTATTTGGTTAAGGTTTTTTTTATAACATAACACTTTAATTCTTTAAAAGAATATGTTATGCTTTTAAATCCAAGCGCTATATATTTCAGTTATCAAACAATTATTAATTGGGTGTTTGAAAATGCGGTTATTTTTTAAAGTGATTTTTATTTAAAAAAAATATCAAAATAAATTTTTATTTTTATTTTTGAAAAATTATTTTTGACAAACACCAAAAGATATTAACTTGAAGTTTCAAAAGCACTTTTAAGAATCGGAAAAAAATCACATATCCAGTGAAAAAAAAAATAGGTTGAGGATCCAAATCATAATAAAATAGGAGACTAATCTTTTCTTAACAGTGTAGTTTTTAACGAATTAGCCTTGACGGAATGTATTTGTCCCAAAAAAAAAAAAAACCAGTGCTCAGTGAAAGATGATTGAAGGAAAAAGGAAAAAATATATATATGTTAAGACTTTGCTTTATATATATTAGAACAAAAAGGCTCCTCTAATCTCGCTACATTACGTCGCCAATCACCCTTCCGCCGTGCAGATTGTGAGACCCCTCGACAACGCTTTTAAGGCGGGTGGTTGCTCGGGCTAGCTGAAAAGAGTATAAATGAAACACGGTTGAGGAAGATCAAATCCAAAATTTATGATTAAAGATTAATTTTTAAATGAGTTTTATATTTGTTTGGTATTGTAATTGCTGTTATGGTTATGATTATAAAAAAAAGTTTAATAAAAAGATTTTTTTAAAATTTTAATATGTTTAATTGTAAAATTACTTAAAACAACATTATAATCTCTCGTACGTGCATATATATATATATATATATATATATATATATATATATATATATATATATATATATATAAATTAAACTCTAGTTAATTTATTAATCACAAAGATAAATAAAGAACTAAAGAACTTGGCTTTGAAAATGAAATTGTTACATGGTAACTTATTTTATTTAAGTAAGGTATGTAGTTGATATACAATTGTTTTTTTAAAAACAAATACATGATATAAGATTATTCAACAATTAATAAATACATAATTAACTATAATACATATAATTTCTAAATATAAAATATGTCTTGAACGAGATATATATACCAACATCATTTTTCATGTGTAAGATGTTGCCATGTTAGTCATGGCATGGGTCTTGACTTTTCAACTTGTGATAGTGGCAGTGATAATGATAGAAGAGCTTATATTATTGGTGTTGGCCAAAGAAAAATGAAGAAAATAATAGTGAAAATAGATGAATGATTAAAAGAGAAAAATTAGAATATGTCAACTTGTGCATTGGGAACAAAGGGGAAGGGAATAAAGGACATTAGCTCGGGTTTGAAAAGTTGTGTTAATTAATTAGCAGTGTCGGTAAGAAAGAGAACACAAATAGAATTGCTTTTCAAAAACTGAGGTTATACCTCAGTTTTTGAGTGGAACTTATGTAAAATAAAAGTATGGTCCAACTTAATTCAGTTCTCCGTAAGTGTCAAACGAGCACTTAGAGTGCGTTTGGTATTGTGATAGCTGTTGTGATTGTAGTTTGAAAAAAATTATTTTATAAAAAATATTTTTAGTTGAGGTTAGTTTGAAAAAATAGGTGTTTGATTAAAACTATGGTTGAAATTGAGGTTGAGGAAAAAATAGTTTAATGTGTTTATTATTCCATTAAACTATTTATAATTCCATTATGTACAAAATTCATCCGATAAGAACTACAATTTTCATAATATTTTGTATAGTATAAAATTGATATTATAGTAGGAGTGAATTTAATTCACTATATACTAGTTTTTCGAGAAAAAAAATATTGTTCACATTACAGTACGAATGAATTTAATTCACTCTAAATTAGTTTTTTTTTAAAAAAAAAATTAATAAAATTAACACTCTAAAAAAAGAAAAAGAGTGTGTGAACAGCGCGAGTAAATTACACTGTTCACGTGAACAGTGCGAGTAAATTGCACTGTTCACGTGAACAGTGCAATTCACTCTTGAATAGTGCAAGTAAAGTGCATTGTTTGTTATTTTTCAAGTGAACAGTGTAATTCCCTTGCACTGTTCACTAAACAGTGTATGCTAAACTATTCATGCTAATTAAAATTAGCATGAACAGTGTACACAAAGAGTAAAATACTGCCTTTTCTTTTCTTGCATCTCGAACACAGAAAGACGTGGAACCCATACATAATAAAATATATTTTTTTATTTATCAAACAAGTTGAATCTACGTTTTAAACAAAATACAAACACAACCTCACTACCAAATAGAATCCCACTTTGTACAGCAAGCTTAAATGAAATTTGCTCAGGCTACACTGTCTAGGGCCTCTAGGTAACCGATGTCTAGGCATCGCCGGAACATCGAAATAAAACGAGGATCCCATCCATGTGTACTTGCCTTCTTGATTAGACTGGTAACAGCAAAGATCGCACATATGCTTGTAGATGCTAATAGAACAAAAATCACTTAGCATTTGTTAATTGCCATGCTAAAACGAGACTTGGAAGGCATACTAGGTAGCTGCTCGCGTAGCATGTATCTTTAGGCAATAGGTAGCTGCTCGCGTAGCATGTATCATTAGGCAATAGGTAGCATCAAGCATGGTATTCCTGTAACATAGAACATGGACTTTAAGAAAACTGTAATGATCGGCTTGGAATCTTTACCTAGTTTGCTACGGGAATAGCTTGATGGAACTGCTGATGAATCCCAGAGCACAGAATATATTTAATTGAAAAATCACAGCAGTAGCAAGCTAGACACTTGCAGACATATTATCTGCTATTTTTTTCATTAAAATAAATAAATCAATCTCTACTTCTAGAGTTTTACAAGCAAAACATTTTACTAAAAGAAATAGCAGGAATGCACTTTGGGGCTTTTTAAACAGCTTGATAGTTTCAAAAGGCTTCTTGATAACGGTATACTTGACTGTTACAATCTCAAATATAAATCATATTCGTATAATGCTGACTTGGCTGTGAATAT
Organism: Populus deltoides; assembly: GCA_015852605.2. NCBI lineage: Eukaryota > Viridiplantae > Streptophyta > Magnoliopsida > Malpighiales > Salicaceae > Populus > Populus deltoides. The sequence goes on along the minus strand of CM027571.2, from coordinate 22,384,371 downwards.
AATACCATAGCACCGAGAAGAGGAGCAGGTTTGATGAGGCCACAGCAGATCTTTTACACAGACTGGACAATTCCCTGGGATTAGGTATGGGACTTGGCAGCCCCATCTTTCCATCCTCTTTGACGTGCCCTTAGCTCCCAGATTGATGTCAATTTCTTTTGCGCTTCTAATGTGGCTTCTGCTTTCTCCCTTGCTCCTTCACAGGTTTCCATCCCTGAATTGCATTTGTCAGCTTCCTTTTGATACTGGGATGCAATCTTCTTAGCCTCAAGCAGAGCTATATCAGCCCGCCGCTGATTCTCTAGTGCTTCAATTTCCCGCAGCTGCAATTCCTCTTTCAGTAGCTCTGCAAAATTCTTCTCAGTATCTTCATTCACCTCTGGGTCATGCTTCGCACAATCTGCATAATATATGCCAGGCAGAATGATATACCATGACACCATGGTTCAATCATATCATTCACATAACATTTTATGGTTTATTACTGAATACTAAACATAAAGCACATCATGAAATGAAGTTTGATAAGAGAATTATTTTGAAATACATATACATATGTGCACTGCACCCTAAGTTAAACCAGAAAACCATGCTCCGTTAATTGTTTTGAAGTTTTAAGTACGCAGATAAAATTAAACAACATAAGAGACAGATGGTCATTGTAAGTAATGACAGATAACAGGAGTTTTGTTATTGTTTTTCTTAGCATAGCTATAATACCCTCAACGCTTTCCAGTTTCCATAAAACGCATGCAAATAAAAAGAACAAAGCATAAGCATTAGAGGATGCATGAATGTTTGAAAGGAACATCATAGATGATAAATTCTGAATTTCCTCACAGGGGTTTGATAATGTTGCATGACTTAGGGATTGTTTAAGGATCACAGATGGTCATGCCTCTACAAACAAGCTGGCATAGCTCAAGGAAAAAGACAAGCAACCAATCAAAAGAAAAGCCTGTTAGGTTTAACAGCCTCTAAGAGCAAGACAGTTATTTGCAATAACAATAAATGTCACTTACGAAAAGAAACATCCGCACATAAGCTTAAATATTTTAACTTAACACACTTCTCAGCCTTCTTCATGTGACTACCAATAAAGTTTAAAGAAAAGAAAAAAGAGAAACGCAAATACCTCTCTGTTATAGCATAAGACAGCTTTATAGAAACAGTGAAAAAATATGAGTAAAATTTCGTCATATGAAGCAATATTATCATTTGCAATATGTACCATCTAAAGAGCAAATTGGTTTCTGAAATTGGGTCAACAAATAAGAAATATGTAGTGGAAAAACAACTTAAATTGTCACAATAATTGGAAAAATCACATTCACTGAACTAGACAAAAATTTATATATTCTAACCAGATTTTGGGGGGAAAGAGCACCTGATGAAATGATGGCAGAGAGAAAATAAAATAGAAAAGGTGTTAACTGTGGCTTAGTAATGTTTATCCATTTCCCCAATGAATGAGGGAAATATTTCAGAAATCATCCTTTGATAACATCATATATATAGTTAACTGTGATAAGTAAATTTCTGGGTAATTTCAGAATTCATGGGACAGCCTCTACATTTTTGCCAAAGTCTGAGGAGTTTAGTAAAAAATTTCCGTCGCTTAAAAATATAAATCATACTTCAACAGAAAACAAGCTATTAAATGCAGGTAGACTGTAGCAACATTTCTTCTATTTCCCTTCTCATGCACATGCATATAGAACCAAGAAAAGGAAAGTGCTTAAGCTGTTCGGTTTTGAAATGACAAATGATCCTCCCACTCAAATAAAGTTAATTCAAGACAGATAAACTAACCTGTGAAGGATGATGCATTGCTCAATCCTGCAGAAAATGGACAAAGAATTGAAGTAAATATAAACATGATGAATTATATAACTTATCAAATACACCAGCACAAAATTCAAACTGACATAATTGACCTAGAAACCAATACACTCATGCAAATAATTCAGTGAGAGTAACATTCAGTAGGCAGATTATGTATGAAGCTACAGCAATACAATTTTGGTATTCTGCATCAAAAGCCAGGTCAAAAGACAAAGAACAAGCACACAAATGAACAAACACAAACAACAGGTGAAACTTGTCTCAAAAATGTTTCATCCTGTTACAAAACCATAGCCAAAGCATCCCAACATAGATGATTCAGAAAGTTCGGGGCTTTACATGCTATAACAGTATGTATGATTATCGCATTTATATCTAAACTTTCAGATAAATGTCTCACATGAGCTATTGGAGAATACATTAATTTGTTCAAGAAAATGCCACATGGGGCAACCTTATCTTGAGCAGGACTATATAAGGGTTTTGATCCAAGTTAAGAAAACCAGAAAGTTTTGAGGTATTCAAGGAAGAACAAGAAATAGTTTCAATTGAATAAAAAAGCACGGGAAAAATATTGTTGATTAGCGTTTTGAACTGCCAAGAATTATATTTTTCACGTTATCATATCCATTTAAGCAATTGTACTAACCAGTGCTTTCAGACCATCAAAAGGCACTCGGCATATCCAAGCACGGAAAAAATCACAGGAAGAGCAAGTGCCACAGATAGCCAAGACGGGAACCATAGCCAAATGTGTTTCTCAACAGAAAATCATCTAAATGGCTTCATTAAAATGTCTCTACATAACTTAGTGCAGCAAATTCAACCATGGTCTTCACCTAATAAAAATCTGAAAAGAACCATCTCAACCCAAAAAAATTAAGCTATAGAATGAGGCTCTAAAAATTGTTTTATCTATCACACCCACCCCTCAAGTGAAAAGTCTTTAGCATGAAAACTTACACAAGTCCATCAGCACCTTGTGCTCCGTCATTAAGGTTCTAATACTATGATAAAAAAAACCATTTTAATCTGAAAATTAAAGCCGTTAGGTCCAAGAATGGTTTTCCATTAATCTCTAGCACCATTTTTTAGCATTCAAATAATTGCATATCCTAATACAAGCATTTAAAACATGATTAAATGCTGTATCTCCTTGGATACAAAAAAAAAATACACATACTAGGTTGTGGAATTAAAAGGATTGATGCTTGACACTACCGAGACACTGTTTAGTTCGAGAATCCAAAACATAGCACCGGCATCCACATGAACATGAAGGTTGGATTTCAAAGTAAATTACTTGAAGATATCTGTCTGGCATGGATCTGAATCTAACTAAAACTAGGTTTCCAACTACTACAACTAAAACCCAGAATTGTTTGAACATGATAAAAAGCGTGTACCTTAGATTTCTGTAAGAAGCTGTCTGATTTGCCATTTTATTTGAGATTTACAGTAAAAGTGATGGAGGGAGTGAAGAAAGAAATGATAAAAAGATAGAGGTAGCGATGGATCTATTAACCTTGAGGAATGGAGAGGAGAGGCTGAGAAGAGCAATCACAGTCACAAGGAGAGCAAATTGGAGAAGATCGAGCAACAGCAACAAACCCTTCTTTCAAGTGCCAGTAAAGAGGCGGCCCCAGAATGTATCCTGCTATACACACCGCCATTAACCCCAACCCCACCTTCACCGCTGCCGCTTGCTGCTGCTTCGTTGCCATTCCTTATCTATCTGTATGTAGTATCTACTACTAATAAGATTTCCTTCTCAAGAAATCACAATTACTTGTGCTTTCTTCTGCTACTACTCGAGCAAGATTTTCTTGAAATCTAAATAACACTGTTTTAGTTAATTTATTTGGAGAAGGAAAAAAAATGACAACTGGTATGGAGTCATTGAATCTGTTTGACTTTCTGTCTCTCTCTCTCAAAACAACCTTTTCTTGAGTCGACTCTATTACTAGTAGTCGGTGATATTACCGCACTTTAAAATATTGTCCTTTTCTTTTCCATTTCTGTCTTTCATCATTTCAACAGTTTAGGACGATGGTGGCTGTGTATTTGTAGTTGTTTTTAAAATATTTTTTATTTAAAAATATATTAAAATAATATTTTTTTAATTATTTTTATATTAGTATAAAATGATATTAAAATAAATATTAATTTAAAATAAAAAATTTAATTTTTAAAAATGTTTTTGAAAAGCAAAAACAAACAGAAACTTAATGTGTGTTTGATATCTATCATGATTAAAAAATAAATTTTTTTAAAAAAATATGAGTGTGTGGTTAAAATAAATTTAAAACTAATACTAGAAAGATTTTTGTATATAAAATTTGTATTTAGAATTCCAATTCAATTGTGTTTTTGAAAAAAAATAATTTTAAATTATTTTTTTAGTATTTTAAAATCATTTTAATATGTTATTGTTAAAAATATTATATTGATATATTGTCAAGTAAAAACTACCTTGAAAAATAACTTCATTATCACCTTCCCAAACAAGTCCAAAATAAATAAAAAATAAAAAAATAATTCAAAAAATAACTTCATTATTACCCTCCCTAACAAGTCCAAAATAAATGAAAAGTAAGCCTCAAGAATGAAAAATAAGTTATTTCATCTCCTACAAAACCAATATTTAAAAAATAATTACTTGTGAGGCCATTCCAAAAAATAGATTATATGGTAGGGTAACAACAAAAACTACTGTAATACCAAACGGGTTATAAATCTTATTAGTAACGTATTAGACATGTACTCTGATACCAATATAAAAAACATAATATGATAATTTTTGAAGTGAAGGTGGAGGGAAGTTTAACAATGATAAGATCCGTTAACAAACACTGAGAATATTTATAAATACAATAATATAAAACTTAAATATAAAACACAAAGCTTGATATTTAAAAGAATCTTACTTATATTTTTATTAAGGTAAATTCATGAGATATGGATTTAGATGAAAATATTATAAAGATTAAAAAAAAAAAAAAAGGTTTTTTCCTCGTACTAAAGAGTTATCTAATATTTACAGGGGGGAAAATGACAAATTTAAAATTTTATAAAGTTTTGTAATTATTAGGCTTTTAAAAGGTTATATGGTGAAATTGTTTGTCTTGTCTCCCACAGTAGGAGTGGTTTGTTGTATTTGCAAGTAGAGAAAAACTTGTCTTATTACATGGACAGAAATCTTTGAACTAGGAGTAAAACGAACCAAGAGAATATTGGCCTGAATAGACTTGTCATACAGGCATGGGAAGACAGGCCCGGAGACAAAACTAAAAAACAAGCCATAATTATTTTTTATCTCTAAAAATTTCTAAAACAAAATAAAAAGAATTTTTGAAACTTGTTAATAACGTATTGGATATGTGTTGCAGCTTGTCGATGAGGGGTTTTTTTTTTCTAAAGTTATGTACTATTTAGAAATGCCGTTTATAAAAATTTATTTTTTTATTAAAAATTAATTTTTTATATATTTTGGATAGTTTTGATATGCTTATCTTAAAAATAATTTAAAAAAATAAAAAAAACATCATTTCGATACGAAATCACTTTAAAAAGCAACCACAACCATACTTGTAAATAGAAACTTAAGTTTCACTGCGATATAGAAAGTTTAATAGGATACGCTTAAAAGATTTTTTTTGAAATAATAAAGTAAAAAAAAAAAGATAAAATAACAATGTTTAAAATTTAATTAGAAAACTAATACAATTTAATGAGCTAAATGGGTAATAAATGATGTTTGTGACTCTTTAAAAAATGATAAATGTAATTTTTGTTAGATTCTAAAAAAAATATTTAAAGTTCAATAAATATTATATTTATTATAATGACCATAAAAATAATATTTACTTATTTATTTTTAAAAGATAATTTAGAACTCCTCCAAATTAATTATATTGACTTAATGGTGGTGAGTGGCAAAACTTCTATAAGATGAGTAATAAAATTACATCTGATATTTTTTTTTTCGGAGAGTCATAGATGACAACTTACTAAATTATGATATTTTTCTAATTAAGTTTTAAATTGTATTATTTTGTTTTTTTTATTTTACTACTTTGAGAAAAAACTAATTAGATAGGTATATAAATGACAATGTTTACCCAAAGTTTATATATATATAAATAAAAAGAGAAACGCAAATATTAAATTCTCCTCCTTTGGGTGTGAACTAATTAAATAAAGTCATTTAACAATATGAATTACATCATATTTTTGAAGTACAAGAACCAAAAATTAATGATACTCGAAACTTAGGAGTTACTACTTTCATGTTTCTTTCCTATGGCTAATATGATATATCACATTATTTCTATTAATTCAACATTAAGAAGTGTTTTTAGACTAGCTTGGATATCAACTAAAACTAAGGTTTTTTTTTTTTCTTCAAATGATCTCTAAGACACACCTATTCACATTAATTTGGTGTATTAAAAACAAAGATAAAAAATTATCCTCAATGCTAACTCTAATATTTGAACCTAAAAAGTAAAAAAAATAAAAAATCTTACCTCTTTAACCATGAGACAAATTCTAGAATTAAACTTGCATGCGTCCACTATTATCTTGTGTTTAATTTTATTAATTTAATTAATAATAACATGGTGGTAAAATTTAAACTCATGGATGTTTGGTCATTGAGATTTTGAATAAACTTTGTCAAATAACCAAAACATTCGTTTAATTTCAATATTTATAATTTTATTTTGATAAATTAGTGGATAGATTAATCTTGAAATGAGACATGTGCCATAAAAAAAAGAAGTAGTTCAATCAAAATAAACTGTAATTTTGACTAAATAGTTATCAATGAGCTAAGTTCCAAGCTTATCAAATTTTAGAATATAAATATATTTTCTTTAAAATGAGAGAGCTTGAACTTGATCATAAAACTTAGTCTTTTTTTATTGTATAAGCTAAATGAGTTTTTATAAGTGAACTAGACTAAAGATGAGCAGTTTTACATGATTCATCGGCTATCCATTGTCATTTAATTTAGTTGTATTGAATTTATTTTTTTATTAAATTTAACTATGGTCAAATTAGAGATAGATAAAATTTGATTTAGTTTAAATAAAGTTGGATGTAGAAATGGATGCAAGAAGAGTTCACCCGATTAGGCACCAACTTGTTTTTTTAACCTCTTTTTTAATTATAAAGTTGTAATGTATTTTTCAATAAAATATATGGGTTTCTATCATATTACTTGTGGAAAAAAAATATGATTTTATATATGAATTTAAAGTTTAAATATAGAATTTTTTGATTTATGAACGAAAATATAGTTTGTTTTTTAAGTTTAAATTTTATTTTTAAAAAAATAAAATATTGTACTCGAGTATAGAAAATTATCCACCTAACCTTATTTGACCATGCTAAAGATGAAATCAAATGATAGACTTTAGTGAAGCAAAATCCAATCTCTAAGTATACCATAGACATAGGGACGAGATAAAAAATAAAAAACCAATTAAACTTAAAAACTAATAAAGACTAAGATTTTAATTGCATTTAGGTTTTCTATTATAATCTTTTCGATTTTCTTTTCCTTTCATGTAATGAATTTGAGTTATCTTAATGTTATTTACTATTTGATCATTGTTGTACTATTGCTTTTCTCAATAATTTACTTGTGTTTTGATCATTGCATGTGTTTTTGCTTGTTTTGATCAATATATTAGCTAGTTGCATTATTTGAATGGTTAATCCATAGACATTTGAATATATCTAAATTAACTTAGTGTTTTGCATGATCCTATATTTGAATCAATATTGCCATATGTTTTGCCTATTTATGCATTATGTTTGTTTTTGTCTTAAGAAATCACATATAAATAATTTTTTAGAAAGTTAAAAAGATTTGAGTTAAGAAGTTGTGTCCAAGTAAAAGGCTCTGTGAGAAAAACAAGATCTTTTTTCTAGTTTTTTTTTCTACACATGACTCACTTTCTTTTTATTTTTGGGCTATTGAAAAAATATTTAGGTTACAAAACTATATTTATATGGAATTATCTTTCTTCTTGCATATCATCTTTTTGGTTGAAATGAATAGCTTTAGTCATTATGAATATGATGAGCTTCTATTAATTCATTATCAATTATAATTATAATTTTTGACATTGTTTTTTATATTAAATACAAATGGAAAACATTGAAAATACAAATACACCATCCGTTATCCCAATATCAATCATTGCCCCTAACTTCAAACACTACCCAAACATTAGCCAGTAAAACATCCACCATGAATATTAAATGTAAATAATTTCAACTCCTTACATCAAGGAAAAAAATGTTGTTGGTAGAAAAAATTCATAAATTTGGGATTACTTTACAAAACTTAATGGTGATTTTAAAGCCCCTAGAGCTACATACAATTATTGTGAAAAAAATTACACTTGTCATATTGTTTTTGATAACACAAGTAATATGTGGAGTCATTTAAAAGTATGCAAAAAAAAAATTCTTTTGTGGTTGATAGGAAGAAAAAGAATTTGGTATAAGAACCTAAAAAAAAAAAAGGGTGAAATGGGAGATTAAAATGTGGGAAATCTTATGGTAATATGTTATAGTTATGATAACTGTAGACAAACATTAGCAAAAATGATTATATTTGATGAGTTGCGTTTTAATTTGACTGTAATATAAAAGAGAAAGAAAAAAAATTAAGGAATGCTCTTAGGTGTCAACATGTATGTTTAACAACCAATACTTGGGCATCAAGCCAAAACATTAGCTATATTTGCTTGACAACTCATTGAATTGATAATGAGTGGAATTTGCATAAAAAAATTCTAAAAATTTGTCAAGTTTTCAATCATAGAGGTGAGATAATTGGTTAAGTTATTAGAATTGTTTGTTAGAGTGGTGGATTGATAACGTTTTAACTATTACATAAGATAATTCAAGATTTAATAATTTGATTATTGCATATTTGAAGAATGTAATACAAGTTTGGCCAATTATTAAATTGTCAAATAAGTATTTGCATGTTAAGTAAGGGCTTGAATATTAATGTTTCAGATGTTAAAATTTAAAATGCAGTCAGATTTGTGAGATAGGGTGTAAGAAATTAGTGTGTTTGGATATTGTAATTTGATGAAATTCAACTTATATGATGTTAGATCTGTTATGAGATTTGAGAGGTTTTTTTTTTTTTTATAAGGTTAAGTGAAAACAATCGTAGATATATGAGTTACTTTATGGAGGCTGATTCAAAAGGGAATAAGAAAAACATAGAGCCACCTAGTTTGAAGGATTAAAAAAAGGCTACATCTTTGGTGAAGTTCTTTAAAGATCTTTTGTAAAAACTCGGTTAAAACCTATCCCGATAAAAAATAAAAATATTTTATTTAAATCAAAAATAAAAATACAGGTTAGATTAAATAAAAAAGTTTTAGATAATATGAGAGGGATGAAATTAAATAAAAGAAATAGTGTTATGGTACAAATTATTTAAGAAGAAAAGGTGGTGAGGTAAAATGGAAAATATGAAATAATAGGGGCCATGTGCAAATAATATAAAAATTTGATTATAAATACCCAATTTATTCTCTCATGGTCGGCGGTTTGCTTCCTAAAATAGAGGGTGAGGGTTTGTTTGATTTTCTTCATATTTCTTGCTAAACCCATCAAAAAGAGATTTAATTAGAGTGATTAAATATAGTTAGGTAATCAAAAGAGGATAAGTGTTTTGGTGGGTTGTTTTGAAGAAAAATTCAAAGTTTATGGTTTGGAAAGGGGGACAGAAGCGGAAACTTGGATTTTCTTACTTTCATCTCTAGAAACATCATCCAATTAAGGTAATATACATATCCAAAGAGATTAATTGCAATGATTTTTATGTTTTGTTGAAGAATTTCAATTGTTAAGGTTATGTGAAAATAAAGATTTATGGTGTTGATTATTGAAATGATACAATTATGATTGAATAATGTTTGTAATCATGAAATATGGTTGGGTAATGAGTTAATTTCAAAAATAAAAGAAACAAAAATTCCTCCCTTATCATTCAGGGGTTACGACCAAACAGGTAAATTGAGATAATTAGAGATTTTTTATACAATTGATTAGAATCATGTGAAATTGGATGTTTCTGAATATTAATGGATGTGAAGGATGAGAATTTCTCAAAAGAAAGGAGAAAAATCATCACATTCTTCTCTTCTATTCGTCTGGCCAAAGCTCACCTTAAAGGGAAGGGTTTAATTTTGATCTTGTTAATATAGAGGGTCATGCTTAAATGAATTTGTTGAATTGTTCTAGGGTTTAAGAATAGAATAATCATAAAGAATTCAAAATGGCATTTTATTCTTTTTATGGACAAGGAATTCAGCCAACCATATGTAAGAATATTGGACTTGGTTAAATTAAGTAGTACATAAATCATATTAGGTCATGTCAATTAGAAATTTAATTTAATGAAAAAAAAAAGGAATATACATTATAAATGAAAATAATGTGGAAGTTTCAATACGAATAAAATGAGAAATTAAAATCTATATGGAAAATAAGATTGATCCTTATGGTAGATGAACAATAAATAATTTATTAATTATTTTGGTACAGGGGAGGTTGCGAGACCTAATCAGTAACATGAGACCATTTTGCTTGCACAAACATCAGCTAGGTGTCCGACACCTTTAAGTAAACTAATTAATTGTTTACATATTAGTTAAAAAATTCTTTAATTGTAGATTGTAGAAACTAATATGTGGTTAATAGGATTAGTTTCCTGATTACTAGGTGGATCGAGAAACTAATCTTTGGTTAATGGGATTAATGCCCTGGTTAATGGGCAATTTGAAAAAGAAATTCCCTGGTTAATGAGATTGTTGCCCTGTTGAATGAGCAATCAAAGAAACTAATAAAATGATTAATGGAATTAGTGCCCTGGTTGATGGACGATTAGAGAAACTGAATCCTTGTGTAATAGGATTGGTGCCTTGATTAATGGGCAATTAGAAAATCTGGAATGTTTAGTGATAGAATAAACATCTGTTTAGACTAGTAATGATTTTGGCATGTCCGAAAGAATTGGTATTAACGATTTTGAATTGTGAAGATAAAGGTTTGAATAAGAATAAATTGTTTAATAAAGGATGTTGCAAATACTTATTTACTTGTCTACACAAGTCATAATTTGCAAAGCATTTTTTTGCCTAAATATTATATAGAAGTGGAGATAATCTTTTAAGTGGAATGTCGAAGAACATGATGTTAAAGTTTGAGAAGTATTGGGGAGATGTATAAAAACTTAGAATTTTTTTTTATTATATGTGACTATTGTCTTAGATTCACATTTCAAGTTGAACATGTGAAATTCTATTTTAATGACTTATATGATGATGACAAAGCACAATTGCTAACAAAAAAGGTGAAAGTTATTTTAGTAAGTTTGTATAATTGTTTTTTGAAAGCTGATGAAGTGGAGATGATACCAACCATCAACGAAAGTTAATTCTAGTGATGACATGAAGGTAGATGTGAACAAAAAAAAGGAGTAAATTAAATCTGAAAATGACTCCACCATAGCTGTTGATTTCTGAATCGACAGCGACACAGTTCTTCGTTGCCTATTTCTGAATCGGCATCAACAAAGTTTTTTAATGCTGATTTATGAATCGACAACGACACAATTATTGGTTACCGATTTCTGAATCGACAGGGACAAAGTTTTTGGCTGCTGATTTTTAAATCGGCAGCGACATAGTTATTGGATGCTGATTTCTGAATCGGCAGCAGCACAGTTTTTGGTTGCTGATTTCTAAATCGGCAGCAACACTGTAAAACCTAACAAAAATTTGTGTTGGACCGGCCTATCCTATGGGAGAATTGGAATAGAAACCAGCCCAAGATAATCCAAAAAAGGGGTAAGGACAACCTTGGTCCAGTGCCCAAACACCGTAGCACACTTATAGGGGCTATAAATATAAGGAGAGAGAAATGGTGACTTTTCCTCTCCCCCAGAAACAGCTGCAACCATCGTTGCAACTGAACCTCTCTTCCCCCCAAGAAAAACTTACCAGACCACCTGCATGTAAGCCCTCTTAAGTGAAGAGTGTGTAGAGAGTTGAGAAAAAAAGAGAAAATAACCCTTCTCTTCCCAAAACTGACCCCAACAACTGCAATAGACCCTTCCCCCTATCCAGAGAAAAACACACAGCCCAACTGCATGTTCACTCCACTGCATATGTGAGCAAAGGGAGAGCTCGAAGGTAGGATTAATAACTAAAAGCCATGGAGGGAGAGGGGCTGTGACAGAAGGTTGAAATCAAGAAAGGGAAGGAAAAATGAACAGAAGAAGAGGAAGAAAACTGGTAGCAGAGGGGAAGAAAAACCATTAAATCCTTTCCTAAAACCATTTAAAATCATAAGGTATGAACCATAACCTTTCTCCTCCTGTTCTTATGACCTTGGAACCAAAAGGGAGAAGGAAACCCCAAGTAAATGGCCTAGGATTCTTGCACCAGCTGTTAAGAAAAAACTGGACTAGAAAGAGGGATGAAAATGGGATTGAATGGGGGCCAAATTTCAGAATACTTAACAAAGAAAATGAACAATTTTTAAATGCATGAACTTGGAAAGATGATCAGCCATAATAGGGGGGCTGAACGAAACATGTTGTGTGATGAAATGCATGTGTTCATGCTTGAAATTAAAATGAACAATTTTTAAATGCATGAACTTGGAAAGATGACCGGCCGTAGTGAGGGGGCTGAATAGAACATGTTGTGTGATGAAATGCATGTGTTCATGCTTGAAATTGTGTGATTCTACTAGTTTCTATGAACAAATGTAATGCTGGAACTGAAATGCATGTGTTCATGCTTGAAATTATGTGATTCTTCTAGGTTCTATGAACAAATGTAATGTTGGAACTGAAATGCATGTGTTCATGCCCAAAATTATGTTATGTGTAGCGAACTAGTGTTCGCTGTTGAAACTCAGTTGTCTCAAGCGAATGAACATTTGCTACCAAAAGTGTGTTAGCTGCAGCGAATCAGCTTTCGCTGCCGAAAGTGTGTTCTACAATAAATTTATGATTCGCTGCCGAAATTGAGTTGTCTGTAGCGAATGAACATTTGCTGCCAAAAGTGTGTTGGATGCAGCGAATTAGTGATCGCTGCCGAAATGTTGTTGTTTGTAGTGAATCAGTGTTCGCTTCTAAAAGGGTGTTGTATGCAGCGAATCTATGATTCACTGTCGAAATTGTATTGTCAGATTCATTGTCGATATTGAGTTGTCTGTAGCGAATCAGTGTTCGTTGCTGAAAGTGTGTGTTTTGTAGTGAATTTGTGATTCACTACCGAAATTGAGTTGTCTGTAGCGAATGAACATTCGCTGCCAAAAGTGTGTTGGCTATAACGAATCAGCGTTCGCTGCTCAAAGGGTGTTGTCTACAACGAGTCTATGATTCGCTGCCGAAATTGAGTTGTCTGCAGCGAATTAACATTCACTGTTGAAAGTGTGTTGGTTGCAGCAAATCAGCGCTCGCTGCCGAAAGTGTGTGTTCTGTAGTGAATTTGTGATACGCTGCCAAAAGTGTGTTAGCTGCGACGAATTAGCATTTGCTGTCGAAAGTGTGTCGGCTGCAGTGAACCAGTGTTCGCTGATGAAAGTGTTTGTTCTACAGCGAATTTATGATTTGCTGCCGAAAGTATGTTGGTTGCAGTGAATTAGTATTTGTTGCTGAAAGTGTGTTGGCTGCATCGAATCAGTGTTCGCTTCCGAAAAGGTGTTATATGCAGCGAATCTGTGATTTGCTGCCGAAAATATTATTGTCTGCATCGAATCTGTGATTCACTGTCGAAATTATGTTATCTACAGCGAATCACAGATTCGCTGTCGAGATTGTATTATCTGCAACGAAATTGTGATTCATTACCAAAATTGAGTTGTTTTCAGCGAATTAGGATTCGTTGCCGAAAGTGTGTTATCTACAGCAAAATAGTTTTCGCTGCCGAATTGTGTGGCTTGCAGTGAACTAAGATTCGTTGCCGAAAGTGTGTTGTCTTCAGAGAAACAATTTTCGCTGCCGAATTGTGTGGCCTGTAGTGAACCAGCTTTCTCTGTCGAATTATGTGGCCTGTAGTGAACCAGTTTTCGTTGTCGAATTGCGTGGCCAGCAGCGAATCAGTTTCACTATCGATTTTAATAGACCCCCGGGCATAAATAACTTAAATGCTTGTAACAATTTCATTATATGATGGTGTAAAATGTGGAACACTTGAATGTGAACATATGGACTCTTGAAATAAGTCTGGTGATGAATGTTATTTAAAGATGTAAATGTACTGATTTGTGGCCATTGATGTCTAAGGTGGTGCGGCTGGGATCGGACCATCATCAGGACAAAGACAACCCACAGGTGGAGTAGGTAGGTGGTTTCTATCTTTTTCTCCTATGATGTTTATGTTTTGAAATAATTTACTTATGATGATATTTTATTAAATCTTTGATGAATGATGAAACGACGATGAAGTGTTTGATTGAATTCTTGATGATTGTCGAAATGACTATGATATGCCCGATCGGGTTCTTGTTGAACGTTGAAACAATGACGAAAATATTAATGTTCTGAAGTGACTTGTTTGAGGTGGATATATTATTATGTTGCGATGATATTAAACCAACTATGAGATGCTGATTGGACTATTATGAATTTAGGCTGGTGATGAATTGTAGTATGAATATTACAAAAGATCTACTGTTGTATTTTATTGAATGTAATTGTGATGAATGATAGTTTGAGTATTACGAAGGATCTACTGTTGTATTTTATTGAATGTAATTGTGACGAATAATTGTACGAATATCACGAAGGGTCTACTATTATGTTGCAGTGAATGTCAAGTTGTTATGAATAGTTTGAATGGGTAATTCAAAGGATATTACCATGTTATAGTGATTTTATAAACTGCCTCTGGAACATTTGATTGGTTGATGAGTAGCTTCGGCTAATGGCATCCGAATGGATGACCGAGATAAATCATTTATTAGCTTCGGTTAATGGCATCCGAAAAGATGACTGCGACAAATGATTGATTAGCTTCGGCTAATGACATCCTAATGGCACCCTAAGTGGATGACCAGGATGAATAAATGACTAGCTTCGGCTAATAGCATCCTAAGTGGATGACTAGGATGAATAAACGATTGGCTTTGATTAATGACATCTTAAAAGGATAGCCGGATTTGAGAGTTATGAGTTAGTTTCAAGAATTGATGCGTTCATGTATACTATGTTTTGAATATACTAAGTATATGAAAGAATTGCGATTGCTATGCTTTAAACAGAGAATAATGCTAGTTCAGGTAACAGTATTCGAGATGAATGATTGGGTTTAAGTATTGTAATTAACCTCGGTAAATGATGAATTATTAACGATGGTATTTACATAAGTAAGGAGAAACGATAGAATTAAACCCTTTTGGTCCATAAATGAAATGTAACGCTAATATTGTTTTATTATGTTTCTTTAAATTGCTTATAATGCTTGAAATTATCTTGTGTTGTAACAAGGATATCATACCAACATGGTGCGTAGGGAAATCCGTTTCGTAACTTACACATTTTGAAAAGAACTATATATTCACAAGTTATGAGTGATATGAGTTCTATATGAACGAACATGTTAATAACTAAATTAGTCATCCGACCCCTTTTGTAAAAACTAGTAATGAAAAACTGAAATGGAACACGGTGGTGAATGTGCGAACAAGGTGATATGATGTGTATGAATATACATATGAGGCATTCATCTAATGAGGATGTCGTGTTGTGAAATTACATGAGGTCAGGATAACGAAAGTACTAGTTGTGTAACTTGTTTTTTGACACTCTTGTATGATCTCGTGATGTTAACGAGACTAGAACAAAAATGTGAATTTATGAGCATGTCAATATGATGTAATGTAAACCTATGAGTATAGAAAAATAATATTATGGGAATGTGTATTGAGAATCTATTTTATGGGAATGTTGACTTACGTTATCCTACGTAGATTGTGCCTTGTTAATGAACAAAATGCAATGATAAATCTGAAGAATAATATGGTGAAAAACATCCAGAAATTGAACGATTAAAAAAAATCATCAATTTTGGCCTTGAAAAAGCAGGTCGTTACAATAGATGATATGCCAACCACTTTGGCTCAATTCAAAAAATATTTAGAGGAGGAAAATATTGTGGAGAGTAGAAATGAGGTTGAGGGGTATTTGATTGACAGTTGTGAGGATTTTAATGCTGATAAGTTATGTATTTTAGGTTGGTGGAAGCATAATATTTTGAAATATAATATCCTTTCAAAGATCTTAGAACATGTGTTAGCTATTCCTGTATCGACAAATACTTTCAAATCAACCTTTAGCACTGATGATTGTATACTTAACCATTATTAAAGTTTTTTTTTTCTAATCTCCAACAACAGTTTAAGCTCTTGTTTGTTATCAAAATTGGTTGTATCATAGAGCAATTCCAATTAATATTAGAACCTTAATAGATGATATTGAAACCCACGAAAACCTTAAGTCAAGTAATTTGTTTTATAAACTAACATGTTTTATTTAATAATTTATTAATTAATGCATTTTCAATTTGATTTGCTATTATGTAGAATACGGTGAAAGTTGCATACAACCATAGTTTTGAAACCTGACCCGGTTCAGTGATTGGGTCACGGGTCAGATGGGTTGACCCGGGTTAACCCGGGTCAACAAAAAAAAACACCTAACTAATGCGGATGCATTTATAATTATAAGACATGCCCAACTCAGTGCTCCTCATCGATCACTTGACACCATACAAAGCTTCAATTCCATGAACATCATCATCTTGCAGAACCCTGATTTCATCCATACCAATATATGGCCACATGACAACACCCTTAACTGAGGAATGAGCAAGCCCTAAAGCATGCCACAATTCATGCAATCCAACCATCAGAAAGTCATAGGCTCCTGGGGCTGCACCAAATGACCAATTTAGATCGGCATTGAAAAACACTCTCCCATCTGTTGGTGGAGATGCAAAAGAGAACGTGCTTATTGAATCAAGAAAAATGAGGCAGAGATCAAGAGAAACATACATGTGTGTGAACAGGAAATGAAACATTGCAGAGATTAAGAACTGTGAATTGATGCCCAATCAAGAATTGCGAATCAATTCCCAATCAAGAACTACGAGTTCAAAAAAAAGCAAAGAATAAAGAAAAGAGATAGTGAAAGAAGGAGATTCGTTAAAAGAAACAAGAGTCTAACCTTATTAAAGGGATCAAGAGTCTTCTACTCCACTGCTCTTCGCGATTTGCTTTTCTTTAATTAGGTTTTCTTCGTTTGCAATTATAGCAATTTTGCATCAGTGCATCATTCATCTTCGTCGTTTTGGCTTTTTAAAAGGCCAAAACAACGTCGTTTGATGTTTATGCATATATATATAAAAAAAGAGGCCGGGTCTCAGCTGGGTTTACCCGGGTCGGCCGGGTCCTGGGCTGACCTGCCGGGTCGACCGGGTTTCGCAGGGCCAACTCCCAGGCGGGTTTTTGCTTAAACCCGGACCGGTCCCATGCCCGGGTCGGGCCTGTCCGGGTTTCAAAACTATTCATACGACAACAAGTGATAATTAACTAAAAAATTAAGGGTATTTATAGATAATTAACTAAAAAATATTTACCCTTGCATAAGCATGCCTTCTATCACAATTATAATAGTATTATTGTTATTATTATTAATGGATATATTCCCAATTAAAAAAATTGGACCCACACGGTATCCTTCTACCAATAAGAATAGGTGGACTAACCAGCCTGGCAATGGGTCTGGCCCACCTAAAAGATCCCAAATTCAACCCGTAAAGGCTCTTCGGTTTCCACAGCGAGTATGATGGGCCTGAGGCCAGAACACCCCAAAACATCAACTTAAACGATGCGTTTTGACTGAGCTCGGGAAAACGTTGTCGTTCAAAGGAAGCCCGCAGATCCACGAAAACATCTCGTCTTCTTCATCATCAAAGTAAAAAAAGAATCAGAGATCCCCACAGGAACGAAGACAGACAGTGCTGCTGCTGCAATGGCGTTCGAGATTCCGGACGATGACATAAGGGAGCTGCAGATGTCTCTGCGTAAAGAGGCAGGTCTCTCTTCTTACAACCTAGAAGAAAATGATTGGCTTCCCGATTTGGCTTCCCTCAATGACTCCTCAATTTCCGACATTGACCCCTCTCCACCTTACCTTCGATGCAAGAACTGCAAAGGAAGGCTCCTCAGAGGTGTAAATTCCACAATTTGTGTCTTCTGTGGGAGACAGCACAATCAGGATATCCCTCCTGACCCAATCAAGTTCATGTCTACTGTCGGTTCCCGTTGGTTTCTCCAATCTCTTCACTTAGATGGATCGGTCAGTCCTCTCCTTGTTTTTCTTGATTTTTATTTTGTTTTCTTTGTTTTGTCAGTTACTTTATTGCCCACTTGTTTTTCGGAGAAAAAAAGGAAATGAAAGATAAAGAAAACAGCTCCAAGCTGACAACTTTATGATGTTTTCTTAATCAGAAAGGTTTAGACTTCGTGGGTTTACGGGGATGAATTTTAGCTAGTGTTTTTGTGAGCTTAAGTGATACTACGGCCTTTCCTTTGGATGTGTTGCCAGCAGGAAACTTTTCTGTGTTTTAGAAAGATTTTTTTGGTAAATGTGCGCTTGCTGTTTGCAGGAGATTGTGGAATCGATTATTGAAGCGAAGGAATTAAACAGAAGACAGAGCACTTCTCAAAACAACTTTCCCTTGTCTGATCTCTTAGATTTGGAAATAAGATGGCCTTCTGAGTCCGAGAGATCAGAAACTAGCGTTACAGACAAGACTCCTGCTCAAAATTTGAGTACTTTGAATTTGGGTGGAGTTGATCTTAACAACTTTTTTGGTGAACCTAAGGTAGACTCTGTTCCTGCTTTATCTCAAGAACAGCTCACGCTGAACAAAGATATGGATGCTACGGGAGGAAATGCAGTTCAAGGTCATGGAAATCTTAGCTTGTTTGAGAATGTTCAGCCTTCTGAGACAATTGGAGGGTCTGACAAAGATGTAAGTGGTGACTGGTCTTCTGGTTGGGAGGCTGAGTTTCAATCTGCTAGTTCTGGAACCCAACATCGGGAATCCAAAACATCGGATCCTTTTGTGAGTTCTTCCTCAGTTGATCTTTCTGCCCATATGGACTCTGTTTTTGGTCCTGCTAAAGACATATTTGAGGGGAAAACAAATGAGAATGCAACTTCTTCTGCTTCCAGTGCTTTTAAGGATGATCTATGGAGTATTCCCGGCACTGGGGTAACTGGCCAGGATGAGCTATTTAAACTAGACATAAATGATGAAGGTGGTGGAAAAAGGGGGACCACAAATAATTCTTCTATGATGAATGTTGATTGGATTGAAGACAATCAGTGGCAAAACACCACCACCAGCAAGTCAGATGAGAATAAAACCATTGATGAAAATGACGATTCATTTGATGCTTGGAATGATTTTAGTGGCTCAACTAGTGCACAAGTGCCTTCAAACAATTCTTTGAAACAAGATGCTAATCACATTTTGCCATCTGTGGATCAGGTATCTGAAATAAACTTGTTTGGCGGAAGTAGTATTTCACAGGATGTTGATTTTGGTAGCTTTTCCCAGCCGGATTTCTTTTCAGGAACATTAAACAATCAAAATGGTTCTTCAGAAGTGAATGTCATGCAGACAGAAACTTCTGTTTCAGATAGGTAAGTACAATGTTCAATTTCCTCTCTACTCAACTCATCCAAGCCTTAATAACTTTTGTCAAGGCATCCAAAACTTAGGCTGTTATGTCTGAATCTTGAAAACAGGCAGTAAATGAAAAAATTCAGTAGGGTGGGACTGTTCCAAATTTTCCCTTCAAAGCTCCAACTTCAGTTGGTGGGACTGTAAGTGGTTGGGGTTTTTTTAGACTCTGATTTGGTGTTTTATTTTTCTATTTTTCCATCAGAAGGCTGATGAGAATAGTGTGTGAATCCCAGTTAGAGACGTATAGCAATTGATTTTGTTTTTTGCTTGTTACGATTTCCTCATCATGTTGTATCACATTGTTTCCGATGAAATAATATAATTGGAGAGTGTAAAAGAAATATACATTTGGAAGAGTACAAATTCCCTCGTTTGAAAGAAAATTCAATCCTTTGGTCTTACCTCATTACTGATGTCTTCTTCCACATTGATATCATATGAAATTTTATGCATGAAGAGTTTACCTATAGTATCAGTCAAAGAAGGCAGAAAAGAAAAATAAGAAGAATAGGGATTCTATTCAGTAGGTTAATTTTCTTTATAGTATGAAAGATCCCAAGTGGGATTTTCTATGTTTAGGTTATTCCTATTTATTACTGAACATCCTATTCTATATATTCCCTGAACAGAAGATATCGTTTAGGATTAGGTTGGTTAGAGAGAAAATTGTTAACTAATTGATTTCTTGAGGAATTCACTTTAAAGTTTTCATCCATAATCTCTATTATTATTGTTAGATTGGTTGAGTGTTGCTGCACAACATGCTTAGTGATGTTGCTATTTTGCTTCTAGGAAAATAATTGTGGATATGAACTTGGATAGAAGTAGGCAATCTTTTGAAAAGAGGTGTTTGGATAGACATGGTTGTAGATAATCGGTTTGGACTAGTAGTCATGCGATGTTCTATTGAGGTGGAGTTAGATGCATGGAGAGTATATTTACAAGGAGATTGGAGCTTTGCATCAAGCTATTTCTGGTATTGTGAGGTAAAACAAATGTCTGAGGGACATGAGTCTTCATTTCCTTATTCAAAGTGTATTTGGGGTGAGACTGTTGGCATACAATACAGTGTTTTGTTAAGAAGGCAGACTTCTTAGCACTTTCTTTTATCAGTGGTGCTCCTCTCCCTTCTTGTCATTTCTTATATGGTTTGCATTTCTACTAATCAAACAAGAACTGTGGTTGTGGTCCTCGTGGTGAGGGAGAGAAGCATACCTATAGAGTGAAGAATTTATGTGAAAAGCAAATGATTTTGCTAAAGGTTGGGTTCAAGGTAAATTGCCTAGATGTGTACATGGTGTTTCTACATGAGGAATATTATGTTGAAGTTCCTGTTGTTTAATTTTTTTTTGTAAATTAAAACCATTCATGAAAGATTTTTTATTGTAAGAGTGCATTCTCTGTTCTAGATGGAATCATATCTGATTGTCCGTCTTGATTTTCTACTCTACGGAGTCGACTAGATAGATGAACTTTTAATAACTTTTGTAAGACATCTCTCATGGGTTTCTTTAGAGACTAGTCTGGACTCCCCTGGCTGCTTGAAGTAGTTTTCCTTTTGGTAGTATAGTATTACCCTAACTTGAAAATCTTCAGCCTAGATGATACTGGCTCCATCTTGCGACCAACTTCTTTCTTCTTATGGTTTTATTTAGATCTTCTGTTCATAATTGCTGAACGAAGCAACTGTTATTGAATTTTCTGTTGAATGTTTCAGGATTGATAGTGTGAATCAAGATGATGGGAACACTGAAGATCTTAAGAAAGGTGAAAATACGAGATCCAAGGCTGATGAAGTAGAGATGCTCATGTCGCAGATGCATGATCTCTCATTTATGCTGGAAAGCAATCTATCAGTGCCACAAAAGATAGAACCATTTAGTTCATCTTCAAAAGATTAAAATTCCTGCTGTTGTCTCATGAATTCTCAAGCTATAATTTGTTTGTCTGATGTGCTCTCCAGTTTTGAATGGTCCATAGCTGCAGTAATCTTCCTTTTCAAGAGGTCGAAGCCATTTTATATGACAGCTCCATTCTGTCTATATAATGACCACAGATAGGCGTTTGTGAAATGCCAATTTTTCGGCTTTTTTTTTTTTAATTATTATTATTGTGAGAATCAATCCTAGAATTTCTTGAAGAGATGACTTTGTCAAGTAAGCTGTGTTTTTTCTTGTTACAGCTCACTCTATCCTGTCTAGATAGTTGTTCTATTAATCATTTTCAACTATATAAAAGATTCACTAGCTTAGCTTATAAACTATGAAGGAACATCTCTATGACATCCAACGAAGTGCTGAATTATACAACAAACTTTCTTTCTTTGGCTATGAATGTGTATAGTATGATATCTCTCTGGTTTCCTCAGACAGCAGCGACTACATTCTATACCTCGCCGGATATATCCTCTGACTATAGGCCCAATCAGCTGCTCAATCGGTGGTAATCCAGGGGTACTGCTGCTGACATTGTGAAATAACTGTTGCAGGCGTTGCCTTGCAGATGGATCGCACAATTTTTATGAAAATGTTGTCATGGCTTATATGGAAACAGATTGAAATTCCACCATGTATTTTATACACATGAATGTGCAAATTACCTCTGCGCTACTGCCATTTGTAGACTCTGTGCAAACGTAATTATGCTCAAACTAGTTATACCTCCAACCAAATGCCTTTGGTCTGCTGACGACATTCCTGCAGATCTTGAATGATATAAGCGGCTAACTAGACAGGAAAGGCTGAACTTCGCAGATGTTATTTACAGCTTCGGAGCTACATGCCGCATGACCTTTCAGATGTAACAAGAACTTTTTTTTACCTATCTTATCAGACATGATTTTTTGTTACAACCCAAAAAAATCACGATGTGGAGAAGAAAATGGCCTTGACTGCACTCTCTATGCCTATAAAAGATGGATGTTGGGATGACAGATGCAGCACATGCACCTCTGTTAATTAAGGATTAACCCTGGGAAGCAGATGACATACACGTCCAAGTCACTATGGAACACAAATCAATCACGAAAGTCAATCAAGTCTTGAAGCATACGCGAAACATGTCAACGAAGGTAGCATCACTTAAAATCATAGGAAGACAACATCTTAATCCATAGCATGACCTGCATTTGGAAGAAATCAACTCACAAATGATTCTGAACTAACAAATGCACGCAAATATTTTATAGGGAATAGTTATGCAGCTAACCTTGGACTTTCTGAGAGCCTATGATAACACCAAATTATGGGTTTTCGAAGCCTTTTGGAGGGATCTTCAGCTAGCTTTCCCACCACGCTCCCCAACACTCAGACCAACGCATGCACACGTTCTGACCAGTTTTATCCTAAACTTTAAAGCAGATTTCAAGTTGCAAGAACTGAGATTTGCTTGAACTCCAATTTTCTGTGCTCAATATGCTGGAGATCGATTTCTCTTTTTCAACTTTTCCAGCAGCATCGTTTATAGTTGGCAACTTTGTCTTTCCACTAAAATTTTCTTTGTTATCTTCTTTCCAGAAAATATTTTCTCATATATGTCAGTTTCATTGATATCAGAACACAACAGATGATAACATCCCAGAAGCCAAAAGAATGCAACAGAATGCTGGAACACAGTTGACGCAACTAAATTGAAGTATGAAATGGTCGAAGGCAAGGCACTCACTGTTTTTGACAATTCGTTCCCCACCTCCATGCAGCGTAGGCAACAAGGAAATACTTCAGATTCTAGAGAAGTAAGTAAATGACATTTGGGCCATCAACCAGCAGAAACAAAAGCAGTCATAAGCAGCCGAGAAGGTTTTCAAATTAGATCTAGACGATGATGGTTTTTTTTTTAAGCTTTACTCCGCTGCGTCAAACTGGCATGTGGGGACTCAGAGTGATCAAAGCCATTTTCTTAATCACCTTCAGAATTTTTATTAGATTCTATGAATCAATAATGGATAGTTCGTGAGTGTTTGTTTCCGTAGCTGCTTCTACTTTTGAAGCAAACCACAGGAAATAATGGTCTGTAACAATTAAAATGCTATTTACCGTTCATGGATCCCATGGTAATTTGCGTTTGAAACGTAAGGGAAGGGAAAGCAGCTCTTTGCTACTTATTACACGAAGAAATTATACGAACAGTATTACCATACTTCACTGTTCACGTGAACAGTGGAGCATGCCTCCACTGTTTGCCGGAACAGGGGAGCATGGCTCTACTGTTAATTGAACAATGAAGACATTCTCCACTGTTCCGGCCGGACCGGATTCAGTCTAAAGTTAAAAATACATTGAACCGGATCCGACCTAGTAAAATAATAATAAAACAATTATTTTTTATTTTTAATTATGTTTTATTCGAAAAACTAGTATTTAATATTATTTAATGACACTATATAAATTAGACGGAGATCACTTGATGACGTAACATTTGGAGAATTTGATCGTAATCCCAATTTTGTTCCTGATTATATTTTACCTTGTCATAACCTAATTTTGACCATTTTTATTAATATTATTATTTTATTTACTAAAAAATAATAATCGTCGTCTGTTGGCTTCAATAATGGGCACCTTAATGGTGGTCGACCCTCAGCCTGCCACCCGTTACCACCCGCCGAACTCTATATAAACGGAGGAGCACCGAAAAACAGAGGTGGGTTGGAGAGGGAGAGAGACGAAAGAAACCGAAAAGAAGAGAAACACAAGCAAAGCACACAATTTTTAGGTTCATCTCCAGAACTCCCATGCTAGAAATAGGCTTCCCTCACCAGCTCTGACTTAAGAAAAACGAGAGAGAAGACCAGCCGAGAGAGAGATAGATGGTGTTCTGAAAACAGAGCCGAAATAGGGACACAGGAAAGGAATACAACAGGGAACAAAAGCAGAAGGAATTAAGAGGAAACTCGAAGCAGAAACGTCACCCTCAACAATCTCGCGTAAACTCCCTGGAAACGAGCCAGGTAAGTCTTCTGCTCTGTTTTCCCCCCGCGTCTCATTAATTCATCTTCGTCACCTGTTTTGATTTAAAACTAAAGGCCCCAAATCACGCGTGCCTCATGTGGCCCAGCCGGGTTACTGGTTTAGGCCGATGGCCATGTCGGGCTTGGGTTTAGCCCAAATCCATGGAGTTAGTTGGGCCCACCAAAAAAAAAAAAAAAAAAAATAAATAAATAAATAGAAAAATAAAAAAAGGTAGAAAAAAATAAAAAATGTGTATGCATGAATAAAAATAATGTAAATTTATTGGTTTATTCACTGACGCCAGATTCAGGAATAAAAATACTGGTTTAAATTTATATTATTTTTATTTGTTGTATTTTATTTTATTTAGCTAGAAAAATAAAAAATATGTGCATGCGTAAAAAAATAAATTTATTTTTATTTATTTATTCACTAGGCGCTAGAGTAAGGAATAAAAAATATTGATCTAATTTTTTTTTTCGTAGCTACGAATTTTTACCAACGCTAGAGTTGGAATTATTCGAGCTCGAATATTCACTGGCATCAGAGTCAGGAATATTATAAACACATCATCATAGCATCAACTAATAAACATTTAGCAATTTAAGACAAAACCAGCAATGCAGTCTGTCTTAGGCAGAACGTTTAAGGGGTGATAATATCTTTCCTTTTACATAACCAATCCCGAGCCATAGAATCTCTGTTGACCAGTTAGGGTTCCTAGTGACCATAATACTAGGTGGCGACTCCTTAAACAAGACTGTTTTCCCCTAAAAGAACCGGATGCCAGAAATCTGTTCCTTTTCCACTATCAGAGAATTATTTGTGGGCCGCCGCGATGTCGGGTGCGACATACCTGATGTTGTTGCACGTTTAAGAAACCAAGAAACTGTAGTCCTTGTCGGATGTATATTATACGTGATGGAATTGTAGATAGTTTAATGGAACAATAAAAAATATTTTATATAAAATATTATTTATTTCATGATGTAATAACAATAATTAAATTTACAATATTTAAATTAAAAACCATCAATATTAATATAAATATTTTTTAAATTATTTTATAACCTCAATTTCAAAAACATTCTTAACCAAACACATTAAATTACTTTTTGTTCAACCTCAATTTTAACCACAGTTTTAAAATACCAAATCAACCTCAACCAAAAGTACATTATATAAAATAATTTTTTTTAAACCACAACTACAAAAACTACCATAAAAGCAAATTCACTCTGATATAAACATGAAAAATACACAAATAAATTCTGGACGTCTATTTCTAAATTCTCCACCTCAATTTCAATGAAAAATGCTTTACATGTTTTTTTTTTTTGCAGAATAGTGTTGGGTAGTGTTTTTGAAAGAGACTCTAAAGGTGTTTTTGATTCCATTAGAGCATAAATTTTGGTTTAGAATAACGTACAAATCCTGGAATATAGGTTGACATAAGATTTGTGTGATATGGTAAAAGAGCAAGGAAGAAATTAGAACTGAAATGTAGGCACTTGGACATCTTTTTCTCTTGGAAGAAGATGATGAATAGTGAAATTATAGTATTTTTAAATTTGATCTCTAAACCTTTGGAACTTTGTAATGAGACCTCCAATTAGCCCTAATCTTTTTGATTCTTTGCAATTTCACCTTTGTCCTCTTCAATTGGACCCTTAAATTTATGTGCTTTTTATAAAGTGATTTTTGTTTTTGAAATTCTTTAATTAAACGGTTAATTGATTTCAAAACTTTGATTTTCTTGAAATTTTATCATTGATTTAGCCTGATTGAGCTTGTAAAAATTAAACTTGGTCCTCTAAAATTTTAATTTTTTCAATTAAGCCCAAATTAGGCTTCCAAACTTAATGTTTCACCAATTATGTCCCTAATAAAATTAATTTGATCCATTAAAAGTCTAAATAAGTCCTTGCACTTTATTAACTCTTTTAATTTGACTCAAATTAATTCTTAAACTTAATTAATCCTTTAATTGGGCTGATGATTAAATCAAATTAGCCTATTAAAAGTCTAATTATATACCCACACTTAATCAGTGTTTTAAAACCCGGACCGGCCCGGCGGGTCGACCCGGGCTTGGAACCGGTCCGGGTGAAGGCAAAAACCCGCTCGGGAATTGGCCCGGCAAAACCCGGTCAACCCGGGACCCGACCGGGTGAGACCCGGCCAATTTTTTTGATTAGGCTGGAAGATGGGAGTATTGAGGGAAAGATGGTGTTTTCGTTTGAGTGAAGTGAGAGAGACAGAACATTGAAAAAAGTGGAAGTCACTTTCGAAAGGTGTGATGATGTGTTGGCTAATCTCTCAAAGCATCAGAGAGAGTCTCACCACTTTTGAACTACAGCCGACGGTTCTAACTTATAAACAAGTTAAAAGAACCGAATGCGAGAGAGAGACATACAAAGACTTAAGAAGAGGTTAGAGAGGGAGGGAGGGGGGAAGAGGGAGGAGGGAGGAGCGGGAGGAGTCAAGTTGAAGGCTGGAGCCTTGATTGAATGATTCCCTCTGGGTTGGTGTTTTTGAGCGCTTTGTGTATCAGTACAAAGAAGTGAAGAACAGTAGCAGACTCAGTGATGAGGTCACAGGGATCTTTAATCTCATTTCTGACCAAACTCTGCCACACTTACCTCTAACTAAAGTTTTAAAAAAGGATTTTCAAAAGAACACGGCACCATGCCATGCCAAGCCAAAAAACAATGGTAGTCTTAATATGAATCCCTCACTGATTTCTTCAATGCAGACTAGTCATATTAATTATTAATCCACGTAACTAAATGTTTAATTAGTGAATAAATATGGTATAGGTTCAAGATATGCAATATTGTTCACTGTAATTTTTCTAATTATATAGTGTTTATCTTCACTTTTAATATATAGAAATTATTGGAAAGGACAAAATTATAATCCAATTAATGTTGAGACAATTTGTGACATTGAAAATTGGGTAGTAGAAGATGACCTGTCAATCTTGACAACTAAAAAAGCAGAGAGTTTTCATCAAGCTCTATCAACTATGACCATACAAGATACTTTAGATGATGATAATTAATAATTGATTATTTAGTGATAAATATTATTTAAAATAAAGTTTTGTTTAACACATAATATTTATTTATTAATTGTGTTTGAAATGTAGATATCATAAATGTTAATGATATTGAAGATGATTGTGACGATGAAGTTTCAAAAGAGCATGCTGATGATTTATTAGGTGTTGACGAGATTGGCTCAATTCCATCGACATTTGATCCAAATTTTGCTCCTATGGACACAGAAGAACTTAATGTGTTCATTCAACAAAAGTGAATGTGTTGTTGATTTAGAATTTATGTTGTTAGATGTTTTGTTTTAAATATTTTAGAATTTATATTTTGTTTTTGTTTTGAATATTGAATTAAATTTATGTTGTTGGTTTATAATTTAAATTTGGTTTATATAAGTGTTGCATTGTAACTAGTTATGTGTTTTTTTTATAGGTGTTTTTTTTTTGGGTTGACCTGGGTCAACCCGAGTCAACCCATCTGACCCGTGACCCGATCACTCGACCGGATCGATGACCGGGTCGGGTTTCAAAACTATGCATTTAATTGCTATGTATATTTATCCAATAATCATTTAGTTTGACTTTGAATATGCATTGCCCTTTAGTCTTAGGTATAATTGAGTACATCTGAGCTTCCAATTTTATTCAAAACTCTAGCTTGGTTTCTCCATGCATTAAAACTCTTCTCAACTTATTTTTGCCAAGTTGCCAGTTTTTTTTTAATTTTTTTGTTGGCTTTTATTAAAAAAAAATAGTAATTTTGAGGAAAATTCCAAATTGGGTTATGATATCTTGAATGATATTATTGATAAATCATAATGAAATCTTATTAGAAGAATGCTTTTTTTTTTTTTTAAAATGCTAGAAGACTAGGGATAAATTGCAATAATTCACTTATTGGGTACCTTTTATTAAAACAACACAAATAGATACTGATTTGTAAAGCTGACCTTGGAAGCAGAGAGTCATTAAAAACAATAAAACGCCACGATCATGGAGAAAATGGAAACCAAAGTTACAAGAGAACATGAATTATAGCAGAAGAAGCCTGAGATTCCACCGAAACATAAAACCAGAAGAAGATGCCTCTTAGTTATCATGCAACCAAAAGTCAAATAAAACTACAAGATGATAGCACTTGAAAAAGTAGACAAACTGATATATATTAATTAATTATTTATTTAACTATAACTAAAACACATCAGTTTTTTATCTTGAAATGTACAGTGCAGTTCATGGTGTAAAGACTGAACTGTATTAAAAATAATATGATTTTTTGGAGAAACTTGACCATATATAATTTCAAAACATAAATGTATTTTTTGAAAGAAGGATTTTTTTATATTTTTGTTTATGAAAACTCATTTATTTAATATCATAAAAGTCTTTTATGTATAAATTCAAAATCTCAAATATTAAATAAAAAGATCAAAATGGTATAAAAGACCTAAAATTAATTACAAAATGTTCAATTAGAAATCTAAAAACTATTTAAAATTAAGCTAAGGTTGTGTTTGAATATATATATATATATATATATATATAAAACAGGAAAATAAAGCTACATAAAAAAATTAAGGCACGCCCTTAACTAAAAAACATAGGCTTGAAATTTATCTCAAGGATGTGTTTTCCAAACACGCTTTAAGGCTAAAAAAAATGTTTTTAATGTAAAAAAACTCATGGCAAATTGAATTGTTCTTTTAAATATTTTTAATATTTTTAAGGACACAAATATGTCTTAATTGTTCTTAAAAAAAAACTAGTTTATAGAGTTGTGTTACGTTGTAGATCGAATCAATTTTTTAATGTAAAAAAAATCATATCACAGGGAATTATTTGACATTGTTATTAAATCTAACCTAGTAGATCAACCTTAAAACTTTCTAACCTAACTTCTTTCTTAGGCTATATTTAAAATTAAATTGAGTGAGAGTTGTTTTGATGTTACTATATCGACTTGACAGATCCAAAAACAACTTGGACGACCAGTAAAAATCATGATTTAACTTTTAAAAAAAATTTAAGATGATTTTTGTATGAGACTATAATACAAAAACATAAATTAAATGACAAGATGTTTGTATAAGAATATAATAATTTAATGAGGATAAATTGAAAATCAAGCAAAAGTGAAAGGAAGAGATTAAAAAAAATAAAATAAAAAAAAGATGAAAAAAGGAAAAGATGAAAAAGAAGACGAAGAATCGTCCACTTCCTTCACTATTTATATAAACGGTAAAGGGATCCATAAAATCTAACAGATAAAGGTATCAAAGGACATCAACCAAATCTAAATGATTATCAGGTTCGAAGATCATCAGCTGAAGTCATTAGAGTTGACCCATCGAAGTACTAGTGACCAAGTACACAAAAGATAATGACAAAAGAGATGACTTGCAAATTGTGGATGGAGGAATCCCATATTTTCCCTTGCCAAACAGTCCCTTCACAAATGGCCAGAAGCACAGTACCACCAATACGCTACACAATATCTCTCCCAACCCTGAGGCATCGTCAACGGATGGTAATTGCATGCCTCCAAAGCCCATGACGAATGCCGTCAATTGCAGCAGCAGAATGGTTGTCCCAGGCACAAATATTGGTGAAGCATCGAAGGTGAACCTGCCTTCATCGCCACCGTTGTTTGAAGATTGGTCTTTCTGTGTAACTTCAAAAACCGTCCCTGAAATTCTCAAAATCTTCAAGAATACACTTATAACTCCAAAGAACCACGCATTTGTTGCATTCATTCTTGTCATCCTTTGGTTATTCCACCATGCACGGATTGACAATCCAGTTTCAAGGTACTCTAATATACCGTAAATGACATAACTCAGGAAAAGGGCCACATGGATATACATGGCTGGCTCGTGGGCCTGCGTTCACCAGCCATTTTTAAGTTTTAGAAGAAATAATGCTAAATTGAAGTTCATGGAAAGAACGTAAAGGGAGCATCTAGGATTTTTGCTCACCTTGGGCAGGAAACTGGAGTTGGTGATGATACAATAAGCTGGCAACACTGCATAGCAAATCTCAGGAATAGAGCGTAACCCCCAAATAAGGATCCAGAGATATGCCAAACACTGTCTAAATTGAAGCCTAGCAGTAAGGGTGGCAATAATGGGGTTTTTTTCGCTGATCAATATTTCAAGCAAACCTGTTGCCCACCTCTTTTGTTGGGTCATCGAGATCGATCCAACCCGTGGAGCACACCCCAGAAAGGCTCGAGGATCTGGCGTGCAAAGAACGGACCTCCAACCCCATGCATGGATTTTTAATCCAGTAAGGATGTCTTCTGTTGCGGATCCATATTGCCAACCCACCTGAGATAGAACTTGCCCCGATCGATCAATCAAATATATACACACACATAATTGCAATGATTTTTTATTTTTATTTTTATTTTTATTTTTTAAGAGTAGATTATCAAAGAATTGAATATAAGGATATAACTTGAAAGTGAAACCTCATCATAATAGTTTACAGGGCAGCGTTACACTTGCATGTTGATTCAAAAAAGAAAATTGAATATAAGAGAAACTATTCAGGTAATATTTAATATTATTATTAAATTTAGTTAAAACCTTCTGATTTGAATTTTTTTTTGTCTAATTTAAAATTAAAATTAAACTATGTGAGAGTTATTTCAACGTGCTTTAATTAACCTGACAACTCTAAAATCAACCTCTAATTAGTAAAAAATATTATTTGATATTAATTTTTTTTAATATGATCTTTTTTAATATTGAAATGTGATATATTGGATTGACTTACACTTCGCGGCTTAATATGTTGAATTCAGGATTCAGGTGATGAACTCCATTGGATTTAAGAGCTTTGTTTTTTTTTTTTTTAATTTTAAAAAACTATTTTTTACTTAATGCTATGATAATAAAAATAAACGTTTCAAAAGTCGAGCACAGACCAATCTAACTATCGAGATATTTTTTTGAGATTGTGATAACCTTATAAAAAATAAACCAAAACAATTTGTGATGATAAATTCAAAATTAAACAAATGTTTAAGGATAATATTGAAAAAAAATGACAAAATGAATAAAAGGGGGGAATGCAAAAAAAAAAAAAAACCACATTCTTTCATGGTCATATGAACAATGAATAATGTGAGTTGGTACCCCAGCTAATTATTTAAAATTAAATAAGTCTTCTGTTGTATATTTGAATATGTAGAGGAAACAACCCTAAAGTCTCAAACCAATTAGTAAGTAGAATAATATAAAAGACAAACACAATCAATCATATAAGAGCATACACATAATTTACATGGTTCGACAACTTAGATCTACTTTATGGGCAAGAAAATCAAAGAAATTCATATGAGAAACTATAACGATGCATCCATTTCACCATTTACTAGTGAACTTTATAAAGATTTCCTATAAATTTATGAACCACAATAAAAGCATGTAAACTGTTTGAACGAGTGCAGACCATAACACATATAATGCTTATAATTGCACTAGCATATAGAACACCTAACATGTTTTCCTTCTCTTCATCATTTTCTAGAGACAAAATTAAAAATAACCTAAAATAGGCTGCAAGTGGAGTGCTCATGAGCCTGCATTCTTGCATATCAAAACACTTAAATACCTCCTTAAGATACTTTCTATGTGACAAGTATAACTTATTAGCGCTTCGATCTCTATATATTTCTATACCTAAAATCTTATTGGCTGCACCCAAACTCTTCATCTCAAATCATCATTGAACTAATCATTTAAATTGTTGATCTCATAAATGTTCTTAGGGGCAATCTGTATCTCATCAATATATAATAATAAATACATAAATGAACCATTTTAGAGATTTTTTAAATATGCATAACTATCATCGTCACTCATAAAACAATCTTGTCCAAGCATAAAAGTATCAAACTTTTTATACCACTGTCTTGGTGACTACTTTACATCAGATAATGACTTTTTCAATAAGAACACATGGTATTCCTTACCTTAAGTAATGAAACCCTATAACTAATGCATATAGATCATCTATTCTAGCTCACCATGTAGAAATGTGTTTTAACATCTAACTGCTCAAGCTCTAAGTCAAACAAAGAAATTATAGCAAGCATCACTTAATAAAACTATGCTTCCTAGTTAGAGAGAACACTTTATTGTAGTCAACATCTTTTTTTTTTTGTATAAAGCCCTTAAAAACTAGACGTGTTTTAAACCTTGCAGCCTCAACCTTTAGGATTTCAGCTTTTCTCTTATAACCCCATTAAACCTAACAATTTTATGGTATGTGATGGTTTAACAAATTAACATGTTCGATTCTTAGAAAGATGATCAATCTATTCATTCATAGTAAGCATGTATTAAGAATATTGTTTTATAAGAAATTGCGTTGTATAAGAACAAAGCTTATGATTATCAAAATTCTCTGCAAAATTCAAGGAAAAATCAACTAAATCAGCATGATCATACTTACGTGGTGATTTTATTTGTCTTTTTTGCCTTCTTATAGCTATAATGCATGGTTGTTTTTCGGGTGTTTTTTTATCACAAATTTTAGCACCACTTGCTCAACAAGTTTAGATGAAATATCTTCATGCAATGTATCTGAAGCTCTAACTTAAGCTCCAATTTCTTACTTATACCTAGGTCCATCTCAACATCAATATCAATGAACTCTATTTTCATGCGAAACACAACAAACATTAAAGGTCACACATCCCTACTAGTAACAAACTTAGGTGACTTAGGATTAACACAACATGATTGATGTACCTTTACCCTATATGTATAGCCCAAGAATATGCATTTCCTCGCTCTTAGCCTAATTTTATCTTCCTTAACATGAACATAAGCATGATAATCAAATATTCTTACTTTAGATTATTCAGCACAATAACTAGATCATATCTCATATGGAGTTTTCAGCTCTATAATTGTTGATGAAGATATATTCACCAGATAACAAGCCATGTTAACTATTTCAGCTCAAATATTCTTTGACAATCTAGTTTGTGAAAGCATGTAGCATGCATTTTCTAAAAGTGTCATGTTCTTGTGTTTTGCAACCCTATTTTGCTATGATGTATTCTTGAAAGTGCAATGTCTAACAATATCTTTATTCTTCCAAAACTCATCAAACTTACCTAAGTAGAATTTCAAACCATTACCAGTTCTTAAGTGTTTGATCTTCGTACCAGTCAGCTTCTTAATCAAGGTTTTCCATTACTTGAAGGAGACAAACACATCACTCTTTCTATAAAAAAAAATAAAATACATTCACATTTTCCTAGAGTATTAATTAGTCATCAATAAATTTCAATAGATATTATACTCTACCTTTTGATATAACAGGAGAAAGACCCTAAGTACCATAATAAACTTAATCCACAATAATAAATAGTCATATTAAATTTCATCTTTCACTGTTTATCATAAATATAATGCTCATAAAAATTCAATTTACCTATTTTCTAACCACATAACAAATCTCATTTAATTAACTGTACCATCCTCTTCTCACTTATATATCCTAATCGTATATGCCATAATTGAATAGAAACACTATCTGAATCAATCATAAATGGCACACTAGCTAAATCAATTAATTATTGAACATTGCAGATGGTAAAGGCATTAACCAAAGTTCCTTTCAACATGTTAAGAGCGCATTTACAAACCCTTAGAACTCCATCTTTAACAAAATAATCATAACATTGAGAATCAATAAGAAACAAAGAAAATAAATTCTTTTTAATTCTGGAACATGTCGAACCTCTAGTATTTCAACAATACTATCATATATCCTAATTCAAATTGTACCTACATCAACAACATAGATTTCTTTGTTGTCTCCTCATAAAATAATATCATTGACAACTTTATAAGTATCAAATCAACTTATATTACAATAAATATAAAATATGCAACTTGAATCAAGAATTCACCAATCACTAAGCTACCAATAGGCACAAAGAGAACACTTTCAATATCATAAAAAATTTCCCCTTCATTAACAAGATATTCAGCAACAGAGGTTTCCTCTTTTTTCTTATATTTCTGATTAGAACAGTTCTTCCTAAAGTATCATACTTTATGACATTCAAAGCATTTAATTTTCCTAGACTTTGATTTTGATTAAAACCTACCTTCATTACCCGAACCCTTATTATTTGTTATACCTTTTATAATCAAACTCTCTACATGATCATCATTATAACTCCCTAACACTTGTCTTTTTGAACTTTATGGAGTTTAAGAAAGCTTTGACATCTTTTGAATTAAGACTATCATTTTCATACAATAAAAGTATCAATATAATGATCATAAGATGAAGGTAATGAACATAATAAAATCAAAGCTTGGTCCTCATCTTTAACCACAACATCGATATTTCACAAATTTAACTCTATTTAATTCATCAAAATGATCTTTAATGGGTATAACTTCTTTAATCTAGAGAGTATACAACTAATGCTTCAGATACAATAGGTTCATTAGGGATTTGATCATGTAAAGAGTTTATGATTTTGTCCTCAATCCAAAAGCTCTAGTATCCTTAGCAGTATCCTCAGCAATCTCTCTCAAAACCTCATTAGACAAATTAACAAAGGTGAATAACACTATGTGCCCGTCCTATGAAATCTTCTTTCTCTTCATCATTCATTTCTTTAGGCAAATCATCTACATTTTTCAGTGTGTAAACTAAATTTTGTTGAACTAACAAAGCACACATTCTAATACGCCACATATTGAAGTCGTTCCTACAATTGAATTTATTTACATCAAACTTTACCGTCGATGTTACTCTTGTTACCATCTCAAAAGTCAACTGATAACCAGGCAAACTCTTATACCAGTTTATAGTGGAAATCTATTGGTAAGTAGAGAAATATAAAAGAAAAGCACAATCAATCATACAAAAGCACACACATAATTTACATGGTTCAACAATTTATTAGGCATGTTCAATGAGGGAGACGGTCATAGAAATTCACTATGAGAAAATAAAAAATTATAAAGTATAACACAAAATTGCTCTTATCTAAAATGCTAAAGTAACCAAAACACACCTTTTTTTCTCTTCTCTTTAGCCACCAAAATGCAGAGAATAGAAACACTAATAAAATAAGACTTTTTCTAAAATATGATAATTTGAGGTTTTTATATGAACTAAATATATGATTTTTTTTTTCACTTGAGCCCACAATTTAAGACAACCCAATATGCAGAATAACTAATCCACTGTATGAAAATCCTAAACACTGATCTGAATTCAAAGGTGCACATTACCTCTTTACCATAAGATGAAAAGGGAGAAATTTCCAAAGAGTGAATGACAATTTTTTAGCAATTAAGCCCTCAATTTGTGTTCACACTTACCTCTTTACCCCAGCTAGTACCATACTCTAGCCACAGCCAGCGACTTGATGTGCTGCCTCAATTAAGTTTGGAAGAATTTTAGGACTCATATTTGCCTTTCCTTGTAATGCATGAACAGCTGATCTGACGAACTCCTTTGAATTGCCAAATATTTTTAGCTGCTCCTTCTCAGTTAAATCACCTTGTTCAGAAAAAAAGAACAAGGAAATTTGTTACACAAACACGAGAAGAAAGGATGTGGCGATAGCTGCGAGAGGAGAGAAAAAAAAAAAAAAAATCTATATACTAAGCATTACCATGAACTGGAGCGAGACTTTTTGCTTGAATTCCTACATCACGGGGACATGAACCATAGATGACTTTACGCCTGTGAAAACATCCTGTTCCCCCATAGTAAGGCCCTTGAAGTCCAACTATTCCGTTCCCTATATACTAATCAATAATTAAGATAAAACCAAAACAGCAAAATGAATTAGTACTAATTTAAGCATTGAAATTTAATTAAATAGTACTCTCTTCGTAAATATAATAATATAAAACCATTACTGCTCAAATCTTATTTAAAGATTTAAATTTTTAGATTAACATTTTTTTTTACATGATATCCTAATAATAACGAGCATTTAAGAATCCAAATCTTTAAATGTTAAAAAATAATAAATTAAGAAATTTATCACATAGTTATTAAACCTTGGACCGCCCGGTAGGTCGAGCGGGACTTCGGTCCGACTGATGGCTGGACCGGTCCGTAAGACAAAAGATCCGGATGAGTAAAACCCGGTTGACCCGTGACTCGGGCGACCCGCAAAACCTAGATGAGACCCGGTTTTTTTTTGTTTTCAAATGTGTTTTTCTCCTAACCAGAGACTCTTTTTTATATATTTTTAGTTGGTTATTAACTCTATTCAAAGTTTATTATATAAATACTAGAAAAATATTTTATTTTTTCACTTGTTGGATTTGAAGCCTTTTAGTATATATATACTCTATACTCACAAGAAAAATGTTTTTTCAATGTGGGATAAAAAATCTTTTTGGTTTAAATACTTCAACTAATTAAAAGAATACCATACTAATAAATTATATTTTCAAAGTGGGATAAAAAAATCTTTTAAACTTTATTATTTATAATATGTATAGCCTATAATCACATGGATTATTTCTTAATTTTTTATATGAAATATTAAAAACTAGAAATATATTTTTTAAAATTTTTCCGGGTTGATTCGAGTTAACTTGGATCAATTTATACAACCCAGGACCCAGCTCCTTAGACGGGTCAATCTTGGGTCGGGTCTCATTGCTCTGATTTATTAATTTATCAATAAAGTATAGAGAAAATGAAGTTCTGTAATTAATTTTAATATATAGGATTTTGGACGCACTTACTTTGTGCCAAACCTCGAACTGGTTCCCATATGGATCATCCTTCAGTCCGTCGTAGAAATATTGTGGGAACTGAACAAACCCACTTTCCATTTCGTTTCTGAAACCAAGCAACAGACACATTGCATGGCAAACAATCTTTGGATTGTTCACAAACATATCGCAGTCTAGGTTTAACATGAATGGGGCATTTGTCAGCATTCCAGAGACTCTAGTCTGTTCATCATATATACAAGAAGAAAATTAATTAAATTCTAATTAACCGTATTAAACGATGAAGTTAATCAATAATATTAATTACATGCTGGCGTTTAATATATATATTGTAAGATGAACTAGTGCAATAAAAATATGATCACGATGGAGTGATCCAAACTCTTGAGACGTTCCAATTTCTTACATATATAAATTAGAAAATTAACCAAAAAAAAAGAGATGAAAATCCAAAAAAACAATAAGTACAATAATCAAATTAGAAAAATAATGTGTTGAAATTTTTTTTAATTGAATTTAAAAAATAATCTAAGTGTGTAAATTCTTAATTGTCTATCTTATCCCTTTTTTTTTTTCATAAAAATTAATAATTATTTTTATCGGTATATATATCTACGGATGAATTTTATTGTCGGGTTAATTCTGTCAGCAAAGCCAGTGATAAAAGTTACACGTCATCGTATTTTTTTTCTTTCTTTTCCCACTCAATTTCCTTAATATATATCAATTGAATATTTTCATTGTTGTTTATTGAGAGATATATACAGCGACGAGGAATAAGTTTATTGGTAAAATTCATCATAATTTACCGGAAAAAAAATTCTGTCCGCGTACTTTTTATTATATTCATCAAAATTTTAATAATATAATAATAATAATAAAATCCAACCTCGAATATATAACTTCCTTACAAAAAAAGAGATTTATCCACGTGAGCGGATCAAGAATTTGAATTAAGAGTTTTTGTGGCTAGCTATATCTTTACTATGTACTATACTTTATAGTGTAGAGCAGTTTTTTACTTACTAGCACATTCATCGCACCTGCTTTGTAATGGTGTGGGTGCTTTGGCCTCTTCTCTCTTGATATGTAAATCAAATGCGGTAACTCATCGGAAATGCCGGCCTTGTTCTCCCTCACAACCTACAAAACGTTCGTCAAAAATTATCGGCAATTAAGTTCAAAATATTTGTGAAATCCTATAGAAAAAATAAATTAAATTACCATGTAAAAGAGCATCATCATGTATAATTAGAAGGCACCAAGAAACAAAAATATTTATATATAATAACAGTAAGGGGTGACTTTACCTTGATTATAGTTGGGTGGTTTTTGCCCTCTATATTTGAGAAGGCAGCAAAATCACCACTTAGATTCCTCTCGATGGATTTCTTGTCTGCATCGTTAATCTTGGAGGCAAGCTCCTCGTACTCATCCTACCAGACATGGAAACAACACTAGTTTTTACTGCTCGTAGTTAATACATGTCCTGTTTGTTTTATTACCTTATCCTCAATCAATTTAGAAAACATTATATACATATATAATATACGGAAGTATTTTATTTTATATTTTTTTATTTCATTTGTAAAGCAGATTTTTTTTTTTTTTAAACAGCCATTAAACTTTTCAGAGTTCATCTGTTAAATGACTGTCTTTGTATTAATACACTCAGTATATATATATATATATATAAAAAAAGGAAGAAAAAGAGTCTATCTAATCAAGTGTACGTTGCACAGAGTGTTGATGCTCGAGCAAAAAAAGAAAAGAAAGAAAGCCTTGACGCAAAGTTGACAAATTCCAGATATTTAACTAATTCCCGAGTTGAAGATTACCTTCATCTTGTTGTATTCTTGCTGGAATTCCGAGGAATTGTTTAGAGGTACCTCACTAGAAAAGTATCTGAAAGGAGCTCTAGCCTGAATATTATGCTTCTTGCAAAAGGGAGCCCAAAGCTTGGCAAACTTGGATGCTTCAACAAGAGAATAGTAGGTGGTAGGGGAGCAACCGTCATCCGATACATAGCAGGCTAGTTTATCGGCTGGATAGTCGACTGCCAACAAGGATATGACAGTGTTTACAGTGAGTATCGGCGGTTCTAGCACCGGGTCTGCTGTTGTAACAAATATATCCACAGGAGGCAGCTCTTGTATCCTATTAATTGGTGAAGGAAGAACATTTGACAGCAACAAAGTGCAGAACATGAGGTTATGTATATGCATGAAAGGAAGTGATTCAAACGAATCGATTTTTATATTATTATAATTAAAAATTGCACGGTACTGTTTCTACATGAAAAAGAGTGTTACTTTTGTGAAAGGCGTTCTGGGTATGTTTTGTACTCCACTGGATTCCATTTGCTACTGACAGTGAGAACCCAAGTGAAGGTAAAACATGTCTCGCAAAGGAGGGCGAGAAGCCAAGCAAATCCATGGTTGCTGATATAGAGGAGACGATAAACAAGGAGAGATATGAGAAGAACCAAGATTGTAATATCAAAGGCTCTATGTATAGGGTATTTAAGAGCAACTTTGTCATATAAATTAGGAGGGGAGGTTGCTTTGGCCATTGAAGATAGAGCCTTGAGCTTGAGCTAGTGCTAGCGCTAGGATTACGGACTTGTTACGTTTCGGTATAATGTAATATATACACACATACGTGGAGTGCGTAACGATCCGATGTATATGGTTGTGATTATTTATTTATTTATTTATTTATAAATATCTTGCAGTCCTGACCATGAGTTTTAAATGATTGGCGATGAAAACACGTGTCCTACTCGGAGAAGAACAAAAATAAAAAACGGTAATTGATTGCATTATTGATAGGTGTCAGTTTTTTTTATTTTTTTTTATTATTATTAGGAGAAAGTGAAGTTATAATATTTATTGCAATTTTTTATTGATAAATAAAGAATTCTTTCAACCAATTTATATATGAGATTATATTTTATTTTCCAACAATTTTAAAACCAATCTTTCTACATCAATCTTGTATATTTAGAATAATATTATTTTAACATCGATTTTAAAATTTGAATGAATTTTTTAAAAAAAACAATTTTCCTCGAGTATCAAGTTAGCTGATACAATAAAAAGACATAGGGATCCCATTTGAAATTCGAATGAACATATTAGTAGTTTTGAATACTACAAGATTTATTAGTTTTATTATTGAATTTTTCATCGAGATTTACTTTCATAGTCCGTTGGAAAAATCCTTATTGATAATTCATGGTTAGTAGGTGAATCTAGCGATAATAAGTTTAACAATGGATTTACGAAGGATAAAGCAAACAAAAAAAAATCTACCACTTCATTTCATCGGTAGATCTATCAATAAATTTAACATATTGCCGACAAGAAAATCATATGTAATTTCATTGATGTTTTTATTTTTCCATTGATATATCCATTGACAAATATAACTTATCACCGATAGAATATCATTTGTAATTTTGTTTGAGTTAACAATAGCAATGACATTTGCAATAATTATTTTCCAACTCTTTGGAATATACTTGGAGGAAGTGTTCCGTCGGTAACCCCTTTAGTAATAATTTAAAATATTTTTTTAAAAAATATTGAACATAATTAGAAAAATAATTAAAATATATTAAAATTAAACAAAAATCAAATATATAAAAAAGAAATTAAAATAATATAAAATTAAATATTTATTCCAAATTTAAACATTTTTAGGTTCAAATACAATAAATTTAAAATAGAGGTGGTCATTCTTTGGGATCGTAGGGCTATTAAGGAGGAGCACATGGATCACCCATATTTGATCTCATCTCAATTACCATTCAATAGAGTTCTTCATAATCCGTAGTGAGTTGTTTATATTTTTCATTAAGATGGGATGTCTGATCATGTGTTCGTTGGTCTAATATCGCCCCAAATTCTGGAGTTCTAGTGCTTGGAACTGATTGCAAGAATCCAATAGTTAAAACACTACGGGTCGTACATAAGTTTTCTGTCATAGTGTTAGAGAATCAGATACCTGATTTCTATTGAGCCTGCCGAACAATCCTCCCTCCAACCACAAATTTGGATTTATATCCGGATGGATCGAAGGATTGTTCCCGTATCTCTCCTTCAAACGACTATTATATGTATCATGGAAAGAAAAAAATAAATTCATCAAATTGAAGGAAATTATAACTTAATAAAAAATGGTTGAAAACTAAATACCATAAAGTGCTAAGCTCGACTATCAATGAACTCTTGCATCCTTTTTTTACGGTCATCACTCCGTACATGTGTTTCAACAAAAACTCCATCTGG
The DNA here is from genome assembly GCA_015852605.2 of Populus deltoides. Taxonomy (NCBI): domain Eukaryota; kingdom Viridiplantae; phylum Streptophyta; class Magnoliopsida; order Malpighiales; family Salicaceae; genus Populus; species Populus deltoides. Next base: position 22,342,668 of record CM027571.2, on the reverse strand, counting down.
CTTGACTCGCGTCCATGAACCATAAATTGTAAGATAAAAATATTGTCAGTTAAATATATTTATAAAAAAATAGCAAATAAAAATTGGATGTAATAAAAAAATCTTACTATCTGCTTTCCATGTGAAACAAACATAATGGAGTTGCTGGTGTGCGTGGTAATGAAATCAGGAACATGCCAATGCTGGTTCTCTACACCGGACTGTGATCGTCGCGTGAAGCATGCAGACTTCATTTGTTGAATGTATTCTGTCCATATAGCCTCCGAGATATATGGCGGGTCTAAAATCCTCCCAAACCACCACGTCATTCCAGGTTGGAAGTTCGTTTCCTCTCGTGTATTTTTTTTTGCTTTCTTTTTAGTGTTGTGCCAAAAATCACGCAACCTATATGATATCAATAAATTATCTATTACTAAATGAAAAATAAAATTTTAATATTAAAAACATTATCCTAATTTTGATCTAACGTAGGTGCGGCTCTCTCCCATTCAAATTTTCCCTTAGAGTAAAAATTTATAAAACAAAAATTTTAGGAATTTCAATAAACTAACCAAATTAAAATAATAAAAAAATATTTAAGTTAATACTGACCTTAAACCTTGAAAACCATGTATCGACTTGCAGTTTCCATTCAAGATATTTGCAAACCTGGCTCCATTGAAATAATGAAATTTCCATCGATGATTTAAAGGCCGATGCTATTATTCTTGCAGCCTCAATTTTTGTAAACCTGAAATTGCATTCGTTAAATAAAATTATTTAAAAAAAATTATTAAACATGTTGTGAAAGCTAAAAAAAACTTACATTGAAAAGTTGTTCTTCCACCGAGCCTCGTACTTACGGGGAAATGGATTTCAATATGAAGGGACCCCCCCGATGTTGCGAGATCGCACTCAACGACCCCACGTCATGAGTCGATATCTGTGCCTCAGGTGCCTGTTCTTGGTCGGAACCTAATGACTTGTGATCATCAATATTGTTGCTAGAAGAATTAGCAACGATCATGTCCTCACGATATGTAATAAACTTTCTCATAGGCATCTCCACAATTTAACATAAAAAATTAAATGATTTTTATTTTTAAAACACATTTAGCAGCACCTCCCCTATATGAGAGGCTACCTAAAATTTTTAAACCTATAAATACACAATATATATGCCACAAACCAATTGATTTTATCCAATTTCTTCCAACAAATTAGAATAATTTAATTTCACACAAAATTCTCATTTTCTAAATGGTAATATATATAATAGTAAATTTACAAAAATTCAAAATAATAATTAAAATTAATCCAACATAATTAATTGAAATTGAACAACAAAATTGCAAAAAAAAAAAAACTAAAATTCATCAAAATAATGAAAAAATTATTTCAATAACAACTAAATTCAACATAATTTTTTTTAAGTGGTAATATTTGTGATCCTAAATTTACAAAAAAAAATAATTCTAAATAGAATAAAATAATAACTAAAATTCCACAAAATAATGCAAAAAATATTTCAATAACAATAAAATTTAACACAACCATTAATTCATAAAATTAGTTAAGAACTCAAAATTGAACAAAAATAATGACCTAAAAAAAATAATGCAAAAAAAAAAAAAACACAAATAAAGAAGAAAAAGGAATGAAAAATTCTTACCTTTTTGACATGCTTAGTTTTAGCTCAAAATGAAAAAAAAAAACAAAATAAATGAAAAGAGAAAAAAAAAAAAACCAAAAAAGAAAAGAAAAATGAGAAGAGAAATGAAGAAAAACAACAAACCTTAGGATAAGAAGAGAATATGATGCTTGATGAGAAGAGAAAAATAACATGAATTGTTGAGAGAAAGTAAAGAAGAGAAGAAGAGAGAGTAAGAAAGGAGAAGAATGAAGAAGATGAAGCCTCGTATGTTATGCTCGTGGTCTTTTATATTAGGTTTTATCAATAGAAAGACCGAAAGAATATTAAATATTAATATCTTTAAGATTTTTATTGGTGATTTTGTCTATGAAGTCAAGTTGAAATTTTCATTTACCATAAAAATTTTCAGAAACCCTCCAAATACTACCCACATATTACCGACAACTTTTCATTTTACCGGTGATGTCATTAGTAAAAGAGTAAACAGTCAACAATAAAAAAAAAACATTTTGTTGGTGAAAAAAGCTTTAATTATCAGTGTCTTGAGAAGTGAACAATGCCAGCGAGAAGGAAAACAGTTCCCATAGTCTTTGGGATATATCGATAAAAATATTATGTCGGTATACCCGTGTATAACGAACACCATAAACAGTGCTAGGGAGAAGGGGAACAATTCCCATCGCCACTAGAATATACCGACAGACACATTCTATCAGAGTAAAAATAGTATCTGATGCCAAACTAGATCTATATTCCTTATTTATCTATCCTATAAATACTTAAACTCACAGTTGCACGCACAACATAATAACACTAGTTCACATCACAATAAAAAAAATATTTACTTGTCATTGAATAATAAACTAATATCATTGTCATTACATTGAAGTGAATTTCGTCCATAAATATTACATTCTAGTTTATGGAATTACACATTCGTGTTTTGCAAATTAATAAAAAATGTCTTATTCTTCGTCGCTTGACTTGTCCTTTATAAAGTTGAAAGACATTATCTCCTACAGTTAATTCATTGTTCCCATCCTAAACAACATCAACACGACCCATGAGTTTGATTTTCACTATGAATAATCAATCAACTCTTGAATTATCATTTCTAAAGAAAGAAGTGTATGTGTAATAAACTTGCTAGCATTGCATGATGAAAACAAAGACATCGTCGAACCAATAGCATGTTGTGGAGTCTAGCCTTTGAATTACTTCGACCAAACCATGTTAGTGATCTACTCTGATTCCTATGTCAGTGGTGTCATACCAATAGCATTTGAATAAAAATACTTTATTTTGTTTGCTATAATATTGCCATTCAATTACCTCTTCTTACTTCCAATAATAGTCAACTTCAAACTCATTAGAAGTCGATCCCTTAACACAAACTCTATTGTTATATGTCTTTTTACCCTGCCTATATTCTTCAGTATGAAACACATGTCCATTGACGAAATACCTGTTATAGCACTTCATATTTCTTTTAGGACCCAAACTTAGTAAAGACAAAGTAACATTAACATTCCCTCCCAATTGATAAACCTGGTAAATGAAGTACAACCATGAACAATTAACGAGAAATGTGTAATGAAATTAAGTATCTTGAGTGATAAGAATAATTAAACAATATTTACATTTGTTTTAAACCACTTTGAAAATTGTTTATATTTTAATTGAAAGATTTAAGATTTAGTTAATTGTGAATTTTAGGACAGCAAATATTGATGATGTTGCCTACAAAGAACTCAACAATGTATCACTTTATGATATTGTAAGAGATAAATAGTTCAAAAATAGTGACATGTTAAATAATATACTTACTGAATAAAAAGTTGATTGCAGTTAAATAACACATAATTATATACTTTTCTGAATTCTATTTCAGACAAATATTTTCCGCTTACAGTATTTTTTTGGTATGGGTCGTTCAGGACGGGAGAATATTGATAAGTTTCCACTCGAATGCAATTCCCCACCAACATCAAGCCTTAAAACAAAATTGATTCTTGTTCTCAATTGAGGCTCGAAATAGTACGAGATATGATGTTTGTTAGTGTGAATGCCTTGTTATTTTCATACAGTATAGACATGCTAGTTTTCCATGTGTGATTCAACCAGAAACCATTCCATAAGTAGGAAAATCATTCATAGTCTATATCAAAACTACCTTCATGAAAAAATTATGTTTCCTTGATACATCATTAGTCAATGACTCGAATGACCACAAGTGCTTCAACTCATCAATCAATGATTAAAGACAAACAATCTATATTCTGACCTGGACTATCAGGACCAGGTATGGTATCAGAATAAAAACATAAACTATGACCTCATACACATCCTCGGTGGCAAGTTGTAAACCGTGAGTATCACTAGCCAACGAGAATAAGAAGCAGTGAATGACCCGAATGAATAGAATTTATATGCATATAACCCAAGACACATATTCCTAGTCTCCACTAAAAACTGAGGATGCACACTGTTAAAGTGTTTTCAGGCTTCACCATTGAAAATGTGCATCATCACTCTATCCACAACATCATGTGATTGGTACCATGTCATGTGCTTAGCAGTATTTGGTGACATGAATAACCTTTGTAGTCTAGGTGTGATTGAGAACTATCTAAGTTTTTTTGGTGTGACAAGAGTCCTTTCCCTGCCATTTCTAGGTTTATAACAAGAATGCGTATATGTTCTGCACTCGTTCAACTCTATATTTTCAAGATAGTACAACATGCAGAAGTTTGGACACACTTTAATTTTTTAGTAACCTAGACTAAGGGGTTTCATCATGGACATAATAACATAGAAGTTATTTTTCAGCTTGTTCCCTTTAGGTAAAATGCTTCTCGCCCATTTGATAATTCTATCATAATCGACCTCACTCAACCCATGATCCGACTTGATGGTGAACACCTATGCAACGATCAATAATTTACGGTGATTTGTGCAACCATCCTATAATGGTTCGTTAGAATCTTTCAAAATATCAAAAAACCTAGTCGTACTTGCATTAGGTTCTTTATTTACGATAGGACATTGATGGGCATAACCTTGATTCATTCTCATCGTATCGATAACAATATTCTTACAAGGATTACTACAATCATCTACAACTCCATACATGTTGCTAACACTAAAAGTTGACCCCAACCATCCTTTCTACCATGGTATCTTAAGGAACATGTGATTTTTCGTGTCCATACCAACACAGGTATTTCTCCATAAATCCTTTTTGTAGAAGATGCATTGTAACAACATCTAGATCGAGAAACTTTTTATTCTTACACCTCTTGCAAGGACATCTAATACCGTCTCCACTAATATTTCTTAGATTAGATAGTGCGTAATTCATAAAATCAATGGTTGAAGACAAACATTTATACTCTGACTTGGACTATTAAGACCAGGTATGACTGTAGATAAAAACATAAATTATGGCCTCATACACATCCCTGGTGGAAAGTTGTAAACCGTGAGTATCACCGGCCAACAAGAATAAGGAGTAACAAATGACCCGAATGGATTGAATTTATATGTATTTAACTCAAGACACATGTTCCTAGTCTCCACTGAAAACTGAGGATGCACATTGTTAAAGTATTTCCAGGCTTCACCATTGGAAGGGTGCATCATTACTCAATCCACAACATCATATAAATGGTACCATGTCATGTGCTCAACAGTCTTTGGTGAAATGAATAACCTCTATAGTCTAGGTGTGATTGAGAAGTATCTAAGTTTTTTTATGCGACAAGAGTCCTTTCCCCGCGGTTTGGGTTTATAACAAGAATACCCACATGTTCTGCACTCAGTCAATTTTCTAAATAATACAACATGCAAAAGTTTGGACACACGTCAATTTTCTAGTAACCTAGACTGAGGGGTTTCATCATGGACATAGTAGCATAGAAGTTCTCTTTCAGCATATTCCTTCCAGGTAAAATGCTTCTCGCCCATTCGATAATTCACATAACTGACCGCACTTAACCCATGATCTGTCTTGATGGTGAACACCTATGGAACGGTCAATAATTTATCGTAATTTATACAACCATCCCATAATGGTTCATTAAAATCTTTCAAAATATCAAAAAACTTGGTCGCACTTGCATTAGGTTCTTCATCTATGATTGGACATTGATCGGTATGACCCCGATTCATTCTCATTGCATCAATAACAATATTCCTATAAGGATTAGTAATATCATCTATAACTCTATACATGTTGCTAGCACTAGAAGTTAAGCCATCCATCATTTCTACTATGGTATCTTAAGGAACATATGGTTCTCCGTGTGCATACCAATACAAGTATATCTCCATAAATCCTTATCTTGTGAGATGATTTTATATTTGGCACCGACATATCCTAGATTGTCTTTTCTTTGTTCGAATCAACTTTTATTCCTCGACTTCTTACTGCAAAATCCAATAGTTTTTCGGTCCTTACCCCAAATGAGCATTTTGCAGGATTTAATCTTAATAAGAATTTCCGCAACCTTTTAAGCAATTTTCTCAATACTTACCCATGATCTTCTTCTTTCTTTGACTTGGCAAATATATCATCCACATAGACTTGCACTTTTTTGTGCATCATGTTGTGGAACAAAGTGACCATTGCTTTTTGATACATGGCACTAGCATTCCTCAATTTGAATGGAATCATTCTATAGCAAAAGGTTCCCTAAGACGAGATGGAGGTAGTTTTCTCCTTGTCTTCCTCTCGTCATTCTAATCCGATTATATCCCCGAGAACCTATCTATGAATCAATATATGACACTCTTCACAACATTGTCGACTAAGACATCCATGGTAAAGGAAAGTCATTATTCGAGCTTGCTTTGTTCAAGTCTTTGTAATCCACACACACCCTAATCCAATCATCATTTTGGGGAACTACAAATACATTAGCTCATTGAGGATAATGGACCCCATCAAAGAATCATGCATCCCACTGTTTCTATATTTATGCCTTCACTTTAAGCAGCACATTTGGGCTCATTCATCTGGTCTTTTGTTTAACCAACTTACTTCCTTCCACCAAGGGAATCACGTGTACCACTATGTCGGTGTCTAAACCAGACATATATGCATAACTCCAAGCAAAGAAATCTGCATATTCATATAACATAGAGATTATGCCATCTCTTTCCTTGGCTGTAATAAGGGTCTAATCTTCAATTCTTTCTTTTCAAGGCTTGAATATGACATCAAAGCTGTCATTTTTTTTATTGAAGGTTGGAGATAATGGGTAGTAGTTAAACGTGTCATCTAATTTTTTTTTTACTTGGCGTTGACCAAAACAACGCTTTTTTGAAACAAAACAAGTCATTTTGGTCAAAACATAATTAAAAGACATTGTTTTATTTAAATGAAATCTAGGCCATTTTGATGTTTTAGCTTGAATTAGGTCATTAATCTCATTTTTTTATGTTATCCTCTAATCTTTTAATTTATTCAATAAGGTTCTTGATTTCAAGAATCGATTCAATCTCACCCTTGCAAAGCTTCAAAAACGCTCACTGATATAAGCGTGTTTTTCAACTTAGTCCTTGGTGTTGGGTATTTTTAACTTCATCCCTAATTGACCTTTAAATTTTTTATTTCTTTAATTTCACCTCTCTTTTCAATTGGGTTTGGCCTTGAATTTACAACATTTTGCAAAAAGGTATTTGGTTATGAATTTCTTCAATTTGGCCCTTAATTGATCCTCTAACTTTGATGTTCTGGTAATTTTGTTCCTAATCTCACCCAATTGAGTTTAGAAAAATTAAATTTGGTCCTTTAATTCCAATCTTATCAATTAAACCCAAATTAGGCTTTCAAATTTAATTTTTCACCAATTAAGTCCTTAATAAAATTAGTTTTACCCTTTAAAAATATAATTAAATCCTTGCACCAAATTAAATGTTTTAAATTGATCAAAGTTAATTTTTAAACTTAATTAAACTTTTAATTAGGCCCATGATTAAATCAAATTGGCCTATGAAAAATCTAATTAACTCCTCAGACTTAATTTTTATATAGATTCGTCTAATAATCAATCAACTTGACCTTGAATCTGCATTGTTTTTCGCCTTGGGTACAATAGGGTACAATTGGCTCTCAATATTTATCTAAAACTCTAGTTTGGTTCCTTCACACATTTGAAACCCTTCTCATCCTGTTTTTGCCAAGTTGTTAGTGTTTTTTTTCATTTTTTTTTGTTTTGAATTAAAAAAAAGGATAATTTTGGAGAAAACCCGATAATTAGGTAATGAAAATTCTATAAAAGTTTAGGCCATTTGTTTAAAATCCAAAGATCAAGTGATTAGTATCTTTAAGGATTTCCATACCAAAATTGAAAGCAAAACTGGTAGAAAACTTAAATATATTTGAGCTCAATTCTAAAATGGAGAAGGATCTTCTGAGAAATATTTTAGGGAATATAGCATTAAGATGAAGAAGAAACTTCTAAAGACTCCATGATAGAATGAAATAACTAAGAGAATGAACAAAACCATTAGTGAAAGAATTAAATATATGTTCTCTTATGTAAGGTTGTTTAAATCTTTTTTGGGTGAGGCAATGAAGACCACAATTTTCATAATCAACCTTTCTCCATTAGTTCCTTTTAACTTTGATGTTTTAGATAGAGTATGGAAAGGAAAAAATATTTCTTAAGCATACTTAAGAGTGTTTTGTTGCAAGGAATTTGTATATGTTTCTAAATATGAAAAGTCTAAGCTTGATAGTAAGACAAATTAAGTAATGTGTTTTCTTAGGTTCTGAAGATGATGAGTTTGACTATAGGTTATAGGATCCAAAAATGAAAAAAAATGTTAGAAGTAGGGATATAATTTTCTTTGAAGATCAAACCAATGAAGACTTGAAACAAAAAGAGAATAGAATCTACTAATTTTTTACTACTAGTTTGGATTCAAAACCTACTCCACAATTACCTTTTATGCCTTTTAATCATGAGAGAGATTTGCAAAGTGATGATAATGATTATTTTCCTTCTGGGTCATTAGTTGAGGATCTTAAGCCAGTGAATGATGATGATGATGATGTTATTTATGAACAAATTATTCTAGAAGCTCTAAAAGAGCCATAGTTAAGGAGATCCACTAAACCTCACCAAGCTTCTACCGGATATTCTTCTTATGAGTATTTATTGGTCTCTAATAAGAAAGAGACAAAATGCTTTGATGAAATTATGTCACATGAGAAGAAAAATAAGTGGTTAAAAGCCATGCAACAAAGAGATAAAAAAGATTTGCATAAGAACCATACTTTTGAGTTAGTGAAGCTTCAGTAAAAGCAACAGATATTTAGATTGACAATTGAACAAAAATTAATCTAGGAAAAGTTACAAGGCAATTTAAATTGGAAAAAGGGTATTGATTTTTTTAAAAATCTTTTTACCTATATTTAAAATATCTTTAATCTGAATTGGTTGATCATATTTTAATTACACAAAAAGAAAAAAGATTTGATAATTATAGATTATAGATTTAGTATATTGATGTCTTTCCCAACAAGAGTTTATTTATCATAAGTGTTTAAAGTTAACTACTTGTATTCAAAATGAATTTTTTTTTTCATTTTGCTAGAAATAAAAATGTATTATTCCTCCCGTACAATTTTCTCATTTAATTTCTATGGCAAAACTTGCCCTCCTCTACAAATATCCAACAACACTAATTTGTTGATGTGATTGTGTTTCTATATCAAAACATTACTTTGGTTGTAAACCTACCGGTCTTCTCTCTATCTCTTTGACACTACGTCCGCAGACATAGTACATAAAAAAAGTCTTCAAGAGTAGCTTGTATGCAACAATAATGACATGTGTGGGTCCTTGCAGCAGGAGTACCACAGGTATGTATGGCTACCACAATCATGGTAGCTGTGTTGTCTTCTAGTCTCTTTAGTGTTTTCATTCATCTACCACAATTCACAGCCACGGGAGATATTTAGAGTTTGTTTGGAAGTGTGGTTATGGGTATTTTTTAAATAACTTTTTATGTCAAAATACATGTTAATGATTTTTTTCATTTTTTAAAAATCATTTTTGACATCAGCACATCAAAACGATCCAAAATATACAAACCATATTCAATTTTAGTAAAAAAAAAATTCAAAATTTTTGAGAACGCAGTCGCAGCCGCGTTTCCAAACATAGTGTTAATAAAACAAAATTGAAAACGACAAATAAATTATTTTTTTGGCTAATATAAAAAATAAATTTAAATAAATTATTTTTTTCTAGTTTCAATTGCTACGCTTCTAACATAAAATAATGTGAATAGGAAAATGCGATCAATTCATAGAGAGATCTGATTCCAAATTCTGAAAAAAGAATAGCTAGCATAGATGAAAAGTTCTGTATATATTGTGTCCAAGTAATATTTTTAGCATCAAAAAGCTCCTCTCCAATTGAATTATTGAAGCTTTATTGTTGAAGTGTGGATGTATTTAAAATGTCGTGGAAATTTTACCGTAATGCCTCTGTCAGTATTACGAGTAGAACACAGTATTTAAAATCATGCAATGAAGCTTTGGGCGTCTGACACTCCCATTCGAGGTGGAGACCAGGAGGTTGAAAGAAACCAACAAGCTTTTGGTTGGTGTGGAGAAGTATTAAGAGCGTTTGGCTATGCGGTTCAACCTGCTTTTCACTGAATTTAAATTTTTTTTTGCTAAAATTAAGTGCGGTTTGTACTTTTTGGATCGTTTTGATGTGCTGATATCAAAAATAATTTTTAAAAAATAAAAAAACATCATTGGCATGTATTTCGGCACGAAAAGCTATTTGAAAAGCAAGCACTACCACACTGCCAAACACCCTCTATGAATACATGTATCTAGATTAATGCGTTGAAATTCAATGTCATCTAGAATTTATAATTTATAAGAATTTTAATATTAATTAAAAAATAAATTCCTTATAGAAAAAATTTATAATAAACTAGTTTATTACAATCATTGTCTAATTAGAATGTTAGATTCCTTATTAGATTCAAATTTCTTTTGAATAGTTTAATTTTTTTTTGATTAGTTAGGACTTAAAGCCTATAAATAGATTTGTAATCTTAAACATTACATATAAGTTGAGAGAGATATAAAGAAGATCTAAAAGGTATATCTTTTGAAAAAATTCTTAATAAAATATAATTCATCGTATTCTTGTTTTTTAGCTTTATTTTTATAAATTAATTATAACATCTTATTTTTCTTTTCCAACAAATAATATCAGAACTTATGTTTTGTTATTTAATACGATGAATTCAAACCTTTCACTTCAATGATTTAGATTGACAAAGACAACTATTAAATTTGATGTATTCAATGTTCTAGATGCATAAATAATAAATATTATACCTGATATATTCAAATAAAAGCTTGACTAGTTTTTTATGATGTAATCTTCTCCATATCTATTATTTATATAATTTCAGTGGTGAAAGTTTCTGCAACCCTAACAATGACATGTGTGGGTCCTTGCAGCAGGAGTACCAAAAATATGTATGGCTACCACAATTATGGTAGCTGTGTTGTCTTTTTGAAACTTTTCTATTCTCTTTAGGATTTTCATTCAGCTACCACAATTCACAGCCACGGGAGATGCCTAATAAAAAATAATTGAAAAAGACAAATATATTATTTTTTTATTTTTTGGGCTAATATAAAAAAAATCAAAAATAATATTATTTTAATATATTTTTAAATAAAAAATACTTTAAAAAATAAACTGTTGCAATACTTATAAAATTTAATTTGAATACATAATTCAAACTTTTTTTTAGTTTCCAATACTTATAAAACTTGATTTGAATACATAATTCAAACTTTTTTTTAGTTTCAATTCCTACGCTTCTAACATAAAATAATGTGAATAGAAAAATGTAATCAATTGTTAAAGAATTATTTCAACCCAATAACTTAAATTATTAGTGAAATGCTTTTGAGTTTGAAACTTGTATATACTCATTTTATCCTGTGCTTAATTTTTATTAAATAAATAGGAATGATGAGATTCGAACTCATGATCACTTGATCATTAAGGCTCTGATACCATGTTAAAGAACTATCTCAACCTAATAGCTTAAACTATTAGATGAAGTTTCAGGATATGATTTATATTATTCTCTAACTTCAATTAGAGAGATTTGATTCCAAATTCTGAAAAAAGAATAGCATTGATGAAAAGTTCTGTATATTGTGTCCAAGTAATATTTTTAGCATCAAAAAGCTCCTCTCCAATTGAATTATTGATGGCAGTTGAATTATTGAACCTTTTTTTTTGTTGAAGTGTGGATGTATTTAAAATGTCGTGGAAATTATTTTATCATAATGCCTTTGTCAGTATTATGAATAGAACACAGAATTTAAAATCATGCAGTATTGAAGCTGTGTGCGTCTGACACTCCCATTCGAGGTGGAGACAAGGACGTTGAAAGAAACCTACAAGCTTTTGGATGGTGTGGAGAAAGTATTGTGGCATTGACATAGAATACATGCACCAAGAATGATGTCAAGTACCAGAGGAGAGACGTTTTAGAAGGGCCCTTAAGGGTCATCGTGCTTGGATCACAGCGAAAGAACAGATCAGTCTCCAGGTACTAGAGCCAATACTTCTGCTGTTCAAATAGACACTTCATTTGAAGGACATGGGGCTGGAATCATCAGCCTTGTGAAGGGGAAACCGGTGGCAAATTTGGTTACCAAGGCTATATGGCACTTCCTCCACACCATATATATGTGTGCCCATATGTGCGCCTGTTAATAGTTTGCATGCTCAAGTATGTCTCCACTGGTTGTGAGCCATGCACTAGACCGGGCTTGCCCTGGCAGCATGAGAAGGAAGGGAGGTGTTGGAGGGAGGAGGGCAAGACGAAGGAGCGTGGACTACATAAGGGAAATATTGAATCTGAAGATGCACTATCCAATGAGCACATAAATGGAGTTTCTCCCTTCACAAATGGAGGAGACCGAGTTGCTTATGTTTTCAACTCCCAAAACTTGATCTCTTTGAGCAGGCCTGGGATAGAAAATTTTGCTAGGTTAGAGAACAGAACTGAACCTTGGTTCGTTGTGTTTGATGCACCTTGACGTCGCTTTATCCAGGTAAAAGTTTGTTTCATAAATAACCCTCACCTAATTGCAGGTCATTGATCAGTACTAGGACAACGCATGACAACGCATTTCCATTTTTTGAACTCCATAAGCCATTGAAGATTCATATGTAGAGTTGGCAGCTAAGTTACTGTTATATGAGATCTCAGGATATTATTTTTATTTTTTTTTAATATATTTTTTTAAGTAAAAGCTCTTTAAATTTAAAACTTGTATAGGTCTATATTATCTTGTGCTTAATTTTTATCAAATAAATGAGAATGATGTGATTCGAACTCATGACTACTTGGTCATTAAAGTTCTAATACCATGTCGAAGAACTATTTCAACTTAATAGCTTAAATTATTAGGTAAAGTTCTAGAATATAATTTATATTATTCTGTAACAAATGTTAAGTTAAAGATTAGGAATTTCAGGGTAGATGATGAGCAAAAGGCATTTGCAAAGCAGAAAATTCAGCTTTGGAGCATTATCACTACAAAATTTTCCCTGTTCCAAGCCTGTAAAATATTCCTCGGATAAGAGGGATATTGATTCACTGCTGGCTTTTGTCAATTCGCTTCAATCCCTAAGAGCATGCTTAGACCCTTACTTATCCACGTGCAAAGAACTAGAGCCGAGTGCATAGAGCAAAAACAGGGAGCAGGTGAGTGTCAGTGATCTGCTTACTGCTTTCATGTTGATATTCTTCACAAAGATTCAGTGTTCTTGCGTTTGTGGTGAGAGTTAAGAGTTCCCCTTTGAGACTTCAGATTTCCTCCTATTCAACTGTGAGTTGCAGTCAGTCCTATCCATACACCAAGTTTTTTTTGGCATAAAATGAACTTCGCTGTAGACATTGGTGAGCCAAAGCCAAGATGGAGTGTGGTAGCTGAAAATATTTTCTTCTTTAATATTATTGCCGCTACTTTTGCCAAAATGTATCAATGAACGTTCCTGTATTTTTATTTTGCTTCGAATTCACAATTATATATAAGATAAGAGCCCCCACTCTTGTTTAAACTTCTGGTGTTATCATTTACTCCCAATCCTAGTCTTAAAATTGCAGGACTTTATTTCTGCTCTGTTTATCGACTCTTTTGTGGTCGTCCACTATGGCCTTGAGCGGTTGCTTGCTTCTATTAATTTCTTCAAGGAAGGAAACGAGGCATAAGGCTGAAACCAAGTTCGTTTCCAATTCCATCTCAAAAGCATCACAGGCTTCTATTAATTTCTTCAAGGAAGGAAAAGAGACATCCATGAATGCTAAATCCTCACAGGTCATAACTTCAAGGTACTAGCATATTTTCATGGCCGTACCACAAGAAAACCTTGATTGCTTGACAGAGGCATCCAAGCTTCTAAACTCGAACTAAGCTTTTTCTTCTACTTTTTTCTCATTGATCCATCTTGTTATTAAATTGAAGTAAAACTAAAACAAAAGTAGGTTCCGCTGTTCATTACGGTAACGTATGACTCAATTCTACCATGGACGTCATTGTTTGAGGAACAACGTGTTTTTTTTATGCTATATTTTGGTCCTTGAATTTTTAGAATTTTTCATTACGAGATCCATGTGGTTTTAGATGTTTATGTATCGGTTTTATACTTTATTTTTCTCATGTTTTGGTTTTTGTGAAGCAAGAGATGAGTGAGAGTCAACAAAAATTGAGAGAGAGTGTGTGTGTTTTGAACTAACCATATTCCAACCACGAAAAAAACCAATCTTGGCATAAATGGGTTTGTGTTAGAGAAGGAAGTTTTATGGAGATTTTTTAGAAAAAAAGAAATTTTTCTTAATTAGTTTTATTTCTTTTTATTTTTTATTATGATGCTTCTCTAGTTTTTTTTTCCTATTTAAAGTGAACATTTGTTCTTTTTTCTATTTATTATTATTAAGATTTTCTAGTTTTTTCTATATAAAGAGTTATAATAGTTTTTTTGGCAAGTGGAGATAAAATAAAAATCAAATATTTTTGATGTCTTCCCATAGTCATGTTGATCTTAGTCTTTGAGGATTTGACATATGAAAAACTCCTTTATCATTCACTTTTATCTGTGTTAATTAGTATCAGATCTCAACGATCTTTGGTGGTTAATTTTTTTATGTTGTGTATTGCAAAACAACCATGGCTGAAAGAGGTTGTTGAAAAAGGTGCACTTGTGTAGGAAGGGATGATGAGGTTTCTCTTCGAAAATAAACGTCTAGGAAATAATATGTTGCATTTGTCTAAGTTAGTTGTTGTCGTTTCAAATCCTGGTGATGAGACCCCCAATGAGACAACCTGCATAAATGTATTATGTTAGAGACTCATGATGGAATGAAACAAACAAAGATATTAAAAACTCACAATTGAGTAACCCATACATAAAAGGATATTCTTGGTAGAGTATGGTTTCTAACTAAAGACTAAACTCGAGGACGAGTTACTTCTAATCCAGGAGACTCATGTTAAAGCTTTATTAAGAAAATAAATATTTTTCTTAGTTAATTTTATTCCGTCCTATTTTTATTTTCTTATTCTTTATTATGATGTTTTTCTAGTTTTTTTTTCTATATGAAGAAAATATTTTTTCTAGTTTATTTTTCTATTAAGTATTATTAGGGTTTTCAAATATTTTCTATAAAAAAAGGTTATAGAATAACATTTGGTTATTGTCCCGAGAATAAGAGATAAAGAAGACAAGGCAAAAAATGAGACTGGGACATAATTGTGTTTGGTAGTGATGTGTAAAATAAAGTGATTGTCTTTGTATACTGTTTGATTATGGCAGACAAGAAAAAATAAAATAAGAAAAAAATATATTTTACCTATAATATGTATTGTTTTTTTAATTCAGTTTATATCTAGTATTGAAATTAATACTATTATACTAATCTTAGTTATAAAACCTGTATTGACTTAACAGGTTAATCCGAGTTTAAGAAAACATAGAGGAAGAATTGACTCGACCTAATCTGGTTAAAAATCTAGGTTAAATAAAGATAAAACATGGGTTAAGAACCCATTAAAGTTTTTGAAAAAAAATATTAAAAATTTTGGGTCGGCCGAGTTGACCCTCCCACCCTATAACTTGAACCTTGCTTTAGATCGACTCTTGATTTTGATTTTAAAACTATAATAATCAAGGTTGTCAATTCCGTTTCAGTAGGTGTTTTGTTTTTTCAATTGGAATGGAATGTTTCAGTTTTAGAGTGTTTTGGCGTGCCGTTTCGGGGTTGTACTGTTCATATATATATATTCAACAAACATAATTCAAATTCAAGATAAATTAATTATAAATTATGCAATATAAACACAATGCCAAACAAATATAAATTTAAAATTTAAAATATTTCTAAATAGTCAAGATTAAATAGATCTTTAACTTAAAGTAATTCAACTTAAACAAAATATCAAAATATTATGAAAGTAAAATGTTTTAATACAAATATTTTAAATATAAAGTTAGGTCAATGTTATCAAGGCTAATTGAATCTAAAGCATCCCTTGTTTTGCTTAAATTCCTACAAAGTATAAACATGAAAAAAACAACATGAATATAAACCATATATATTAGTGATAAATCTAATTTTAAAAAATTAATATCATTGTTAATGAAAATAGTAATAATAATTTTCAATATTATTATTAATATCATTGTTATTGAAAATAGTAATGAAAAGTAGCTTTTTATAATTGAGTGGTTTAATTAATTAAATTGAACAAGGTTCAATTTAATTCAATGGCTTTTCAAGAGCGGAACGGAACATGTGGAATGAAACCGAAACGTTTCGGGCGGAATTTAGCCGAAAAATCCGGAACGGACCGAGATTTAAAACGAGATGAAATTTGTTCTGTTTTTTGAATTGGTATGGAATGTTTCGGCCATTCCGGGTGAAACGGAACGGAATTGACAACTTTGATAATAATAATTACTTTTATCCATGCGTTGACTTGTGTTAAACCATATTGACCCTCTCTACTTGTAACCTAGGCACTACCCTAGTTAATCCCCGAGTTAGGTTTTAAAACTATAATAGTAACAACTTTTATCCTTATACTGACTCGGGTCAACCCGGGTTGAATCTCCTAGTTCGTAACCTGAGCCATGTTTCACGTTAACCCTCAAATCAAGTTTTTAAACTATAATAATAACCACTTTTATTTTATGTTAACCCGGGTCAACTTGGGTTCATTCTCTTAACACGTGACTTGGGCCTTATCTAAAGTTGACTCTCGAGTCGAGTTTTAAAACTATGATAATAATAATTTTTATCTTTATATTGACCTAGGTTAAAGGTCAACTCCACTTGTAACCCGAGCCTTACTCCATATAATAAACATATTTTTATATAATAAATATTCACTTCAAAATTGTCTTTGAAAACATGTCTTTTTATACCTCTTGTTTTGAAAGTATAAAAATTCATTTCAAAATTATATTAGAAACAATTATTTGTCTGTCTTTATCTTTTCAAATGAACATATTTTTTTCTTTAATGTCTCTGTCTTTTTTATTATAAGATTCTAATAGTTTTTTAACTAGTGAAGAAAAAAAAATTAAACATTCTTAATCTCTTCTCATAATTATATTATTCTTTTATCTTTTAAGTGTTTTGACACAAAACAAACTCATTTATCATTTACTCCCATATACAATAGAGTTTAATAAAGCAGCTTTTGGCCTTTAACCATGCCGGAAAAATTATATTGAAATCCAAAAAGGCTTTTGTTTTTTATTTAAATGGTATTTTGAAATTGAAAATAGAGTTAGTGAGTAGGTGACATCATGTTAAAAATGAAGTTGCGGAATCGAAAAACTAAAACCTTGGTTTTTAATCACCGGAAATGACCGGAATTTATTCCACGACACCCAACGGACGAGGATATCATAGGATGTATTTACCCAAAGAAAACCTTGATTAGGGAGAAACGGTGAGAATGGGAGGTGAACAAGTGTATTTCAGACTCATAATTAAGCAACTGGCATTCCCTACCACTTTTACATCTCCAGAAACTTACGTGCTGAAAGCCCATCTTAACACGAAATGAAGAGGGGAAATGGAGAAATGGAGAAATTGTTCGATGACTTGTTTTGAGATTTTACATCAATGCCAACCGATTTAAGCCCCCAGTAATACCCTCACTCTATGTTGAAATTTTGGGTCTGCAAAAACCCAACGAAGCCACAAGTAGTTGATAACATGAAGAACAGATTATGGAGCTCAAACTGAAATATCTCTCTGTTTTTCAGCTAATTATCCCAATTAAAGAGATCAATTCATGAAGAGAAGATAGGCATAAACAAGGGAAAACACGACATTAAAGATGGAAACTAAATACTAATCTTAAGTAAGACTGCATCTATCCCTACTCTTCAGGCTTTTTTCTCCTTGATCGGTGCTGCCTTGAAAAGAAATTTAGAAACAAAAGCAGCTATAATTGCCCCTATAAAGGGGCAAATCCAATAGACATAGAAGAAATCCCAGGTGGTATGCCTATTGCCCAAATAAGCCCAACCATAAGCGTTGGCAGGATTCATTGAAGGGCCGGTATACTTACCTCCAGCCATGACCAATCCCACAGTGGCCACCGCTAGCAACCACACCTTCAACACAACATTTTTAGGGCCCTTGAGCAAAAGAAAATGTAAAGTAAGACAGATCAGAAAAGTCAACACCCCCTCAGCAATCGCCCCTGTATGCAAGTCCACCCTCAAAGAAGGACCTCCTTTAAGCACATGCCTGTAATGTTTTGGCATCACTCCCCCTAATTGCCATGGCACCACCAACCCCACCAGCTGCCTGAACAGGAAAACGCAAAGCCATGGACAAGAGAGATGCATCAGGCTTTAGGCCAGCTATGTAGAGTGTTATCGTCGTGGCAGGGTTGAAACTGGCACCACCGAAGGCAGCTCCTATCAAGCTGAAAGTTAGCATAAAAAGAGCGGCGACATTAATGGATACGAAAAGACCTGCTATTGACATGGCCTCAACACCCACATATGATGCTATGATGGAGGAGAAAACACCCAGCAAAGGAACGCTGAATACCCACATGGCTGTCAAAATCCCATCTACTATGGCTCCCCTTGATTGCTCCCATCTCTCGTTCGTTTTCTCCTTGGTACCTAACCCGTAGCACCAGAAGCAACAACTGGAAGCGCTCTCCCCTCTCTCTGCCTTGGTCTTTCTCCTGTATGGTCTAAAAAATCTTTAATTTTTGGATAATTGACTCCTGATTCGAGATGCTATTGCTACCATTTTTAAAAAGGATACTTTATTTTACAAAACCTCAAATTACCTACTAATATATTCCAAACCTTTGTATACCAAACAATTTCACCCCTACGCTATGCTAAAACAAGCCCCAACCTATTTTCTCTCAACTTCGTGGGTTACAATGAGATTTCTCCTTTGTTTTTATGGTCGCCGCCTTGTGGACATTTGGCCACCAATGTGGCAGGGTGACGGTTGACGCATCAATTCCAAAAAGTCGCTATTTTTTATGTGGGTAAGTGCCGTCTCATCTAACCTTAATACTAATTTGTTATACAAACAGAAGTTAAAACTCCTTGACCCGTATCCAAGAAAGAGGAGTGATGGTAGTGCCCTTCCAACTAGAAACTTTTAAACCTGGTGGTTCGGCCGGGAGTAAAAAGGTTTTTTTCTCTTATTTTTTTTATACACGGAAAAGAAAAAAAAACTAAGATCCTCTGTGACAAATCTAGAAAAACAGCTAACAACAGAGAATAATTTTTTTTTTTTTGGAGGAGGGTTCTTCCAAATATATAAATCAGAGTTATTTTTAACTGCAAACTTAGCCATATAGTCAGCACATAAATTAGTTTCTCTCAAAGTATGAAGCAGACAAACTTTTTAATTTCATGTCAAGAGTTCTTTGATGTAAAAAATAACAGTTCTGAATAAGTAATACTTGTTAAAATCATCATGAATCAATCGAATAATATATCTAGAATCAAAATTGCTTATGACCTTTCTAAAACATCTATCTCATGTTATCAATAAATCATATTTAATTGTTAGCAGTTCTGGAAGTAAATTAGAACCACAACCTCCATAACCCATAAAACTCAACA
Source organism: Populus deltoides (assembly GCA_015852605.2). Taxonomy (NCBI): domain Eukaryota; kingdom Viridiplantae; phylum Streptophyta; class Magnoliopsida; order Malpighiales; family Salicaceae; genus Populus; species Populus deltoides. The sequence continues at coordinate 22,322,841 of CM027571.2, read as the reverse complement.
ATCTCCCTTCAGAATTTCTTAAGAGACCCCAAATCCAATCCTTCTCGGGTTCCTAAAAGAGCTATCATCATTTACATCCAGTTTAATAAATCCTTCTTCAAGCCTTAGTTAAGAGACAGTAGTGGGGTGCTTACACACCTTTGAATTATTCCAAGCATCACAACAAACATCTTTTAGAAAGTGAATTTGACATAATAACAAGTTGTCCCCCATATACCCATCCCCAAAAGCTAAAATATTCCCCCTTCTCTTTTGAAAGTACAATAAAACAATTAAAATATCTTTTAAACAAAAAAAATTAAAATTGAAGTTTCAAGGCACTTTTATCTTTTCCCAATAGTTTTTTTTTTTTGTTATAATGACATGAATTAAGAAGAAATTTGATATTTTAATAAGTATAAAAAATAATTAAAAAACAAAAAAATGGTACGCGCCATCAAATGGAAGTCACTCATGCCTTCTGAGCACTGCTAGCAGTGCCTCCCATCGACCAAAAACCATCTTTTATCATGTTATTAGATGCATCACCACGTCTTCTTCCTTATGAGACGTTATATGTGGTCAGGAGTGTCGTAATTTGTCGGCAACAAATTCTTTTTCTTCTCCCGCATTTTCTTCTCTCCTCTCCAAATAAATCGTTCTACCCATGCAAAATTTCAAAGTTGGCCCCTGATCTTTTGAGATTTCAATTTTGGGCCCTATTCTTTTGATTTCTAATTTTTATTCTTGGTTTTTTTTGTCAAATTTTGAATTTTTTTTTCAATTATATCATTCAATCTCAATTTGAAATGTATTATTTTTTTCATTGTAGTGCTCATTCTATTTTTTTTTTGGATTCTTTTGTTAAATTGATTTCTCTTTTTACTTTCACCCTTCAATCAAATTTTTATTTTTATTTTTTTATTTCAATTTTAATCCTCATTCTTTTGTATTTTTTTTTCCTTTTGTTAATTTGATTTTTTCTTTTCAATTTCATCATTCCATCAAAAATCAAAATTATTTTTTATTTCTATTTTCATCCCTATTCTTTTATTTCTTGTTTTTTTGTTTTAGATCCTTTTATATAATTGATTTTTTTTAATCTCATTCTTCAATATTTGATTGGTTATGAATTAGGCTTTCTGATTTTTCTAAATTAAGTGTTTCTAGTCTAATGAATCGGGTTGAGAATTTGAAAAGTTAACCTGGATTGATATTTTTTTATTTATTTTTTTTTAGCTTTCACTATTCGACAATGGTTTTTTTAAGAAAAATAGGTTTTGAGATTTTCTTTGTTTTTTTTTTTTATTTTAGTTTTTAAGGTATATACACACTCTTTTCCTTATTAATGTCATACTAGCAAGAGCATGATTAGTTTGAGATTATTTTTGTTATGTTTTGGTAAGAAAAATGAAAAGAAGGAATGGAGTCAAAATAGAACTATGATGTTATTTTTTAATGTTTCCTTTATGTTGTTTCTTCGATATTTCTCTTAGTTTGTTTAGTTGCTCTTCACTATTATCAGAAACATGGAATAAGAACTCTATGCTTGATACATGTGTTTTATTTTCTATGCTTGCCAAATGTGAAGGTTGCATATATCATTGGAATAACATGTGTTGAAAAAGAAATGTCATGTTCTTTGGTTCATGGTTTGAACGAGTTTTCATTGAGTTGATGATGTTTTAATTAAACTAATTTTAAACAGTTAGGTTGATGAATTTTCTAGTTTTAAAGTCTAACATAGACCTAACACATGGTTTTTGACCTAAAAATAAATTAAAAAATACATCAATGATTTTTCATCAAGTCGGTGATATTTTAGTTAAACTTGGTTTTAATTTTCCTAGATCTAAGGATCGTATAGGCCTAAAACAATATTTGAAAGTTTGGTTGAAATTTGGAAGTTTCGAGTTTTTGGATTCCATGTTCCAACATCAAATTGTAAAACCATGGGACATTGGTCTGAATTTTTTTGTGTATTTCAAAAACTCTCAATTGAAAGATTTGCAAGTCAAAGGACCGGATATGGAGAACCATAATAATAATTGAGTAAAAATCTAAAAGGCATTGGGTGTTTATTGTTGAGCCAACATTATTCATATATTCACAAAATATTATGTACATGCTGTGTATTTTTTAATAATTCATTTTAGTTCTTGAAATTTTATTTTATACGATTCATCCTAATTAAATGCCAATTAAATCTGAAATCTTATTCAAAAGTAAAATTGAAAAAAAGAGTACCAAAATAAAAAAAAGCATCAAACATTTGTGGTGTGCCAGAGATTGTATAAAAATATACTTAGGTCTTAATCATAAAAAAGAACGCAATGTATATAATTTAGGTCCTCTTAATTTTTTTTAAAAATCAATTTTAGTACATAAGTTCATTTGTGCTATTTTTCAATCCATGATTAAAGAGAAAGAGGGGTTGTTGGATTTTAGCAATAAGAGAGAAAGTTGTTGTTCAGTCCATTTCCGGTCATCAAAATAGGTTTTCTTAGTGTCCACAAGTTCCATGAGATGAGATGGGTTTCAGAGTGGTTGTTTAAAGTCTCAATGTTGCATATAAAACTAGATCTGAGTCGAGAAATCCAAAACTAAAATGATTTGATTTTGGGTTTTGAGATCATTTTTTAGGTATTTGCAGTTGATGAAATGGTTTGTAGATATTATAAGGGTGTTGGTAAAGTATTTTTGGGTTGAAGTAGCTTGAAAATTAGGTTTTTTGGGCAAAAGACGAGCTGTTTGATTTTCCATCCACTATAGTCGTGGTCAAATTCTGGGTTTGCAAATGACACGTCGTTTGCATTGGCAGACGATGTATCACTTATTTATTTTTTTCAAAAATATTGAGGCGAATGATGTGTCGCTTACTCAACTTTTTTCAAAAACATTGAGACAGATGACGTGTCATATGCCCATTTTAAAAATTAATAAGTCTAGGTCCGCAGGCTCTTTTTGGCCCTTTTTTAAGGTTGAATATAAATTTATGTGGAAAAAATATTGAACCCGGCTAAATTTGTGGTCCAGATCACGAATTTGACAAGTTAAACCATAGTAACTAAGCTATTTTTTTCTTCTGATATTGCTTTTTTTTTTTACTAATATCTTTTTTGATATATCCTTTTTAAATTTATTTTTTAATTAATATCTCTCATAATTTTGTTTTGCTTATTTAATTTTTTTTGGATAGAGGTTGTTATTTTTTATATTGTGTGTATTTATTTTTTTAAAATATTATTTTGATTCATCTATATATATTTTTTTGTATACAAGAACTTTATTTTTAAAATAAAACATGTTTATTTTCAAATAATATTTTTTATATATACAACCTTGTATAATATTTTTTCCACTTTTATTTTATTTAATCAATTTAGTACGTGAGTCTATTTTTAATATTATTTGATTGAATAAAAATTAATTTTAATTAAAAAAATTCAGTGAATATAATCGGGTAAATATTCCTTCTTACAAGATTAAATATCTTGATTTATATCCGTCTTTCTATTTTTTGAATTTTATTTTTAATTATTATTAATATTATTTTTATGAATACATATAATTCTCATTATATATATATATATATATATATATTACAAAACAAATAAATGGTGTGGCATTTTGCACTGTATACACAGACTGAATGTACTGTGGACTGTGGCAGTGCCCGGGCGATTTTGCCCTTAATGAGTCTGTGCATTTTATCTCTTCTCTGGGCCTCTTTTCATCTCTTCCTCTCACTCTCTTCATTTCATGTCTCTGCATTTGTGTTGATTTGGGCTCATTGCTCTCGGTTTACAGCTTAACATAAAATGAATTGATTATTAAATTGGTTTTTCCTCTCGGCTGATCACTTAATTTTTTTTTCGGTTGCTTTGCTTTCTTCGATAGTTGTTACTGTTCCAATCTGGTTTCGTTACTTCAATTACTCCTGTTGCCCCATGTCACTTCACATTAATTAATTTGTCTGTGCATTTTGCAGGGTGACATGCTTTTTTTTAACTTCTTCTCTTATGATATTTGCCTCAGTAGACTACGCCGCCTTCTTTCCTCTGTTAAGTAATTTTTTCATTCTAATCCTAATGTTTATCTTTGCTTTTTGTGCTGTTTCCTCTCCTGCATATTTCTCTTGCGTTTCATTTCGTCTGGTACCTTCTTTTGCTTTCCATTTTTCTTCTCAGCTCTGCTTTGGATTTCTTAAGGTAATTGATCCTATTTCTTTTACTCTTCTTTCTTGAGGTTCGGCCTCACAGATCTCACAAATTGCTGCAAAAACTCACCCTTGCTGCAAAGACTCACCCTTTGTGTTGGTCATTCTACTTTTGAGGTTAGTTGGCTTTTTCTAGGACACTTTTGGATAAAAAACAGATATTACAGAAGAGTATATGATTTCAGAAAATAATAAAGCCGCAAAGAGAATTGTGTGTTATGAGATGAGATGTGAAAGAGAATGTTACGGGAGCTAATAAGAATAATAAATTAATTATTGTTTGCTAGGAATGAAATTGCTAGCAAGGAACCCACCGTAGCTAATAATAATAATAAATTGATTAGTTGTTGTATTGTTTGGTAGGAAGGAACCCACCGTGTTATATTTGGTTTTATCTACAACGATGTTAATCTTTTTTAAAAACATTTCACAACATTAATGTTGTGTTCATTATAGGTTCACAGAATAATATAGAAAAGACTTTTTCTAGGACAATTTTTAGAGAAAGTTTGAACCTAGAATCAACACTTCATTAATCAATGTTTTAAAACTTACCTAGAATATAACTTCTTCAAATATTTCAGTTTCTTATAATATAGCTCCGATAAAAACATTAGCTAACTAATAGCTTGAAAAAAGTTTTTAATCCAAGTCATTAAAATTTTAACAGTTACCTTGCTGATTTTTTATTATGGCCGTGGGAATTTTTAATAGGAATATGTTTGGGTTGAGATTTTGCATTGTTGGCCTTGACTGGTTCTTAATGAACAATTTGTTGCCATATTAAGCTTCATCGATGTATTATGGCCATATTGCTTTGGCATGATTTGCTGTTTTTTTAACATATAGGATAAATAATTATAACTAGGAAATTTGTTAAACATATAGGATCAAGAAGTTTACCTTAAAATAGAAAATGAGGAAGTTATATGATGGAGGAAAAGGATGTATAATTTCAAAACAATAAAATTCATTTAGATCAATAAAATTCATAGCAACCCATCATCTTAGCGAATTGATCAACATTGAAATCATTCCATAGGTTTCAATCCTTCCATGAGATTTCTTTTGCATTATTATTTCATCAAGCATTTTGCCGCCCACATTTTCTTTGCTTGCCATAATACATCAACATAAAGACTTTGGTTCATTATTTATTAAGACTTTATCTTCGATTGTTAGCATGTACATATTTATATACGCTTTGCATTATCTCGCATTTAATTTCACTTTCTTTACATTTCACATGCCCATATTTAACAAGTTTTAAACGGGAATCTTGAAAAAGCTTGGAATTTGTTGTGCTCATAATCGAAAAATTTAACAGTTAGCTTGCTGATTTTTCATTGTGGCACCAGAATTTCTATTACGAATATGTTTTGGTCGATTTTGCATTGTTCGCCTTTAAATTTTCTTAATGAACATTTTGTTGCCATATTAGGCTTCATTGATGTATTATAGCCATATTGCTTTAGAGTTATTGCTGTTTTTTTAACATATAGTATAAAAATATATAACTAGAAAATCTGTTAGACATATAGTATAAAACATTTGTTGTTAAGTTTTGTTTTAGTTTCTACTTTATTCAATTTGTTGCATGTTAAAATATAGGTTGCCATAATACATCAATATAAAAACTCTAAAGATGCTTTGGATAGTTAGACTATTGAATGAATATGAATTTCAACTAAAATCAAAAGTGTTATGCGTTGCTTTAGTTAAAGAAGTTAAAATCACCTGATTTATGCAATGAAACTTTGTTGCTTATTGTGTTTCTTGATATAGAATAGTTCCTCATTATTGCACAAGCATTTGATTAGTTTTAAGTAATGGTTATGCTTTTTTTAAAATTGATGTTTCTTTTTCTTATAATTACATACTGATGTTTTTTTGGCTTCTACTATTAATATTGTTGCCTAGATTGTTTTTATTATTGTTAAGATTGCGTCTTAGCTGTTTTACTAGATCTTATGATGGACTTTGGGAATTAATATGGTCCTAAGCATATTCTTAAATGAATTATGCAATTGACTGTATTAAAAATAGATATGGTTGTAGATGAGATCTGACTCAAATTGTCCGCAGGTTATGTTATGGATAACTTGAGATCTCCCGATATAGGGGAGACTCTGCCCAAATTTTGTTTGAGATTTCAGCAAGAGAAAAAATATATAGAAACCAATCACATCATGCTAATCTCTTAATACAAATCGTAGGGATTGACAACGATCCTCTCAAAAACTACCAACATCATTTTAACCCATTGGACAACAAATGTCCAAATTCATAACCCACAACTAAGCTAGAAATGACTAAATTATTTCATTCGGTGATTTTTATGGGATAAACACCTCCCACCATGCATGTTTCTTAAGGTTTATTGCATCCTTCCGAGATTTCAACGTACATATTCAGAATTTTAGCTTTCCTTTGGCAACCAGTTATTGTATACTGAACAAAAAATTAATTTCCATCTTTTAACTGCTTCATTGCAAATAGAATCTCCTCATTCTCCTGGAAATAACATATAGAAGCAAATCAAATTATGCTAATTTCTTAATACACATAATGAACTTAACAACCATGCTATTAAAAAAAACCAAGATCATTTTAGCTTACTAGGAACTTGACCCTTTGTTCTAGGCTGATTTGTGTTGTCAGAAAAACTAATTTCTTTTGGAGATCAAAATAAATAAAACCTTAAAATGATTATTGGATGCTTAGACATGCAGATTCTAATCTTTATCTTCTAATTTCTCGAGAACTTGGCATTGGAATTGTTGTGTACAAATCCTCTCGGGACGGGAATTCTTTTCATCGGGGCCTAAGTTGGTTGAGAATCTTTCGTAGGGTGACTTCCAAACGCGTTACTCTTTTCTTTTGTGAATACCAAGTTGCTCACTGTAATACATGTGCTGTAAATAATCAATTGTGCCAGCATAAAATTTTTATAGTTTGGAAAATAAAGGAATGTGATAAATTTTATCTTCTCCTTTGGTGGGTTACATATTGGTTAACTTACAGGCCTCATAATACTCTGCCTCTTCATTTTATGGAATGGTTTGCAGTCAAACTCTTTAAAAAAGAATTACTTAGAGAGTTCTGCTTTGAGATCATGAGATTTTAGTTAGCAGTTCCTTCATTGTTGCTTGATTCCAACAAATATGTTTTCCACCTTAAATTGATTCAATATTCTGATTCAAATAGCACCTGGATAGCTTATAAATCACAACCTTAATCCACACACACCCTAATACCCACCCGAAGCCTATTTTCCCATTTTCTAACCTGTCAATTCTGTTAGAACTTGCAAACCATAGTATTTAGGTGCTGTAATTGAAGATCCTGCAACAGGTTCAATCAAATAAAACAATTAGTCAAGGGCTTTTGTTTGTCCCAAGTCCAAACAAAGAATTTTGCATGCGTAATGTTTTTGCTCGAATCTTTTAATTTCTCAGTTATGCACTAAACGAAGGTCTGGAGAAACACAAGCTCATGGGTGGAATACCTCTTTTTCTGATAGTCCGAATTCAATGCTTTTGGCTCCTTAAAGTCTGCCCACACACTTTATACCAAGGCAATTTCCAATGTTTGCACCCATAGAACCTGCATAGCATACATTATCATGATGAGTAATTAGAGAATATGCATATTGGCTTTTGATATTTTGCTGTATTATGGAAAAGTTTGTCCTATTATCTTACAGCGAGCAAGTAGGACATGATACAAGTACATATGGAATGCCTTGCATAAACCGTACATCAATGATAATTTCCTTTTCGATGAGTTGTTATAAGCTTAGCATCTGAAATTTGTGTTTCAATCGCCTCAACATCGGCCAAGGTTCCAAGCTGAAAATCTAGACCATAACGCACAACTATTTAAGCGGGTTAATCAAATCGCAAAGAAGGAAACAATGCACCCCATCACAACTAGCATTGACCTGGGTACACCACCAGGGTGATGATGTCTGTCCAATTCCTGAAACTACCAAGATCGAAAACTTTAGCTAGAATGTGGGGCTTTGTCTCACAAACTATCACCGAAGAAATGGATGAACTCAATTAATCGCCACTTGTAGATGCTTGTAAAGGGCGGCACGATATGACTGTTCTATGTAGGAGTGGAAAGGCTGAAATTGTGCTTGTTTGTTTCTATATGTGAGAAAAATAAGAAGCTTGGCAATACTTTAAAACTTTCAAGCCGTGGTACCTACAAATAGGAAATTAGGAAGCTATATCATGGAGGAAAAGAATGCATAAATTCAGACCAATCAAATTCATTTAGGTCAATCAAATTCATAGCAACCCATCATCTTAGTTAATTAACCAACAAAAAAATCATTCCACCGGCCGCAATCCTTCCATGAGGTTTCATGTGCATGATTCCTTCATCAAGCATCCTCATTTTGACTAATTTCAGTAGCAATTCCTTTATATTTCCATTTGTCTTTGCTAATGAGTTATTGTTACGATTGACAAATAAAGAAAATAAATAATAGAAGGCCAAGGAAGAAATATAACACCCTAAAGTAGCTCATCTATATCCCTTAGAAAGGTTATAGAACATCAAGAACCTATCCAGTAGTCCAAAGTCCAAACAGAAAAACACAAAATTCCTAAAATGATGCTCTAGCCCAAAAATAAGGGGAAGTTTTTAGTCAGACATATCACAAAGTGGACCAAATGTTTCTAAACAAAAAATGATTGCAAAATACAAATAACAATTTCAAGAAACACATTCTTCTAAACAAATAGATTAATATGACATAGCATGGATGAATTCGACAAACATAGAGCAAGAAAAATGAAATTTCTAAAGCAGATAGATAAATAGAAGATAAGCTTCCATAAAACACACTAAGTTTGAATAAACTAATTTCAAACTGCAGCATTAGAACAAGAACAAACATCATGCTTAGAATGTCAATCACGAAACATGGTGCTTATATATTTCAAGATAATTATGTTTCCTTTCATGGAAGACTGCCATTTGCTAGGAGAATTTGTTGGGAATGGTTATGCTTACCATGAAATCTTTTTTAATCAAATTTGTTGGGAGTAGTTAGGCATATCAAAAAAAAAGTTTATCGTTATGGATTTCATTAGTTGTTGTTACAAGTCTTTGTTCATCAATTTATCAAAACAATTGCGCGATATGATTTCTTCCACTTTTAGCTAACAAAGACCACAAGTTCTATCTATTTCATTTTTCCCTCTCTCTATGAACATGCATTTAAGTTTTCCTTCTCAATAATCTTTGATTGTTTTATCCTTTCACCTTGTTTGTTTTATCCTATTACATTAATATATATTTGCTTTTTCTTCATTTAATTTGACTCTTTTTACATTTCACATACCCATATTTCACACGTTTTTCGTTGTTATTTGTCTTCAAATATAAAGTCCTCATTGTATTATCTTCGTTACAAATGAATGTTGATTTCGCTTTTCTTAATGCATCTTTTCATATGTTTCAGGCAAATTTGTTTTCCCAAAGCTACTTTAAGGGTTCATTTGTTGCCTGTGACGATTTTTGCTTCGACGCTCATTTGTTCCCCTACAAAATTTGCTGGGCTATTAGTCAGGTTTGTATCTTTCATGCGCTTCTTCAATATCATTCTTCTTATGCCTTTCATTCTTCTTTTTATGCTTACCTTTTTATATTCTGTTGAATGATTTGGTTGAATGAAGGTTGCACCTTCTTTTCTTCAGAGCAATTATAGTTTAGTTTGAACTTTTAAATCAAATTGCCTGCTTTACTTTTATCATAATTTTTCCCCTTAAATGTTAACGCAACTTCTCATAAATACCTTGGCACAAGTTTATTCTTTCTATATTGTTTTTTCCTTTCTAACATTTGCATTCAAAATCAATTTTCACTTAAAGGCTTTATCATGACAAGTCGCCGCCAACGTCCACAACCCGACCATCACATACAATGTTATCCTTATCCAACGGCTATTTTTTTATGATGATTCTTATCCTGTTACGGATGACATCTATCCTGTTATAGATGAGAGTTTTGTTGGCGTTTCTAGCTCTTTGGATATTGAAAGTGCCCACCAAAATCTTTTTCATCATGATGCCCATATTGGCTTTCATTACAAAGATTCCTCCACAATTGCCTCATCGTCTTCTGGACCAAGTTTACGATTAAAAAGTCATGGAACTGAACATGCAAATATTATTACTCCTTTGTCTTCAGACAATTTGTCTTCTCTGGTATCAAACTGTCAAGCTAAAGATCAGCCAATTAATGTCCCCTCAATGATTCCTGACCAATATAATATCATCGGTCAATCTTCTTATCAAAAAAAAAGAAAACGTGAGCTATTTCAACATTCTTAATCCTTTCTTTAAATTCGATTTAGTTTCTAAATTCTTATGATTTTAATCCTCTTTTTCTTTTTCAAATTTCTTTTCACCTCAGGAACCTTGGTTAAACCCCTTGATTTCGGTGATAAATCATGGAAATGTCACCATTGCAATGCTCTTTTTTGGCATGCAGAGCGTTTGGCACGTTCATCAAAGAAAAACCCCTCCTTTACATCATGTTGTGCTAATGGCAAAATCCAATTGCCTGCTCCTAACACACCTCAATTTCTAGATGATCTTTTAAATCCTGACAAAGGTTCATTGTCCATCAAATTCCGGCATAACATTCGTGCTTATAATTCAATGTTTGCTTTCACTTCAATGGGAGCGCAGATTGATCATACTGTCAATTCTCAACCAGGGCCATATATATTTAAAATAAATGGACAATGTCATCATCTTATGGGATCATTAGTACCAATTGATGCTGAATCACCAAGATTTGCACAACTATACATCTTTGACACAGACAATGAAATTGCTAATCGACTACACCCTTTTAATAATGATAATTGTCAATCATCTTTAGATGAAAATGTTGTCAACAAACTTATTGACATGCTTGATTCTTCCAATGCATTGGTTAAATTGTTTCGTCAAGTTAGACATAGACTTAACAATGATGAATTCCCGAATTTCAAACTTCGTTTAATTGGGAAAAGAAATGGTGACTCAAAGCAATATGATGATCCTTCCTCTAATGATGTATGTGGTTTAATTGTTGGCGATATTGGAGAATCACAAACTGATAGAGATATTATTATTGAAGGTTATTCTAGAAATCTCCGCAGGATCTCTAAATTGCATCCAAAATTTATGTCTCTTCAGTATCCACTCTTATTTCCTTATGGTGAAGATGGCTATCATACTGACATTTTATTCACAAATCAAGAGCATTATACTCCTTCAAAACATCAAAAAGTTACAATGCGAGCATATTATGCTTATGTCATTCAAGAAAGATTAGGAGATAGTAGTACACTTACCAAAGGCGGAAGACTTTATCAGCAATTTTTAGTTGATGCATTTATGAATGTTGAACAAGAACGCCTTGATTTCATTCGCTCAAACCAAGAAAATCTGAGAACTGAATCTTATAAAGGTGTCCAAGACGCAGTTTTAAGAGGTGATGTTAATGGTTCAAGTACTGGAAAAATCATCCTCCCCTCTTCTTTAACTGGAAGCCCTAGATACATGATTAACAATTATCATGATGCAATGGCTATATGTCGTCATTATGGTAATCCTGACCTTTTTATTACATTCACTTGCAATGTCAATTGGCCTGAAATTCAAAGAGAAATTAAAAAAAGCCGAAATTATAAAGCTGAAGACAAACCTGACATAATTGCAAGAGTATTTCGATACAAACTTAATGATATGATTTCATTCATTAAATCAGGACAGCCCTTCGGGAAAACAATTGCTGGTATTTTTCTGTACTTATTATATTCCTCTTATTGTCTTTATTCAATGTAGTCTTTTTTAAAATTTCTTTTCCCACTTTGTAGATGTTTGTGCTATTGAATTCCAAAAAAAGAGGCTTGCCGCACACTCATTTATTGATTTGGCTAGCTTCTGAATACAAATTTCGATCACCTGAGGATGTCGATTCAGTTATTTCGGCTGAACTGCCAAACAAAGCAGATGATCCTCATTGCTATGCAATTGTTTCAAAATTTATGCTGCATGGTCCATGCGGAATTGCTAGCCCAAAAGCCCAATGTATGAAGGGAAATCAATGTTCAAAAAAATTCCCCTAAAAAGTTTAAACAATCAACGGTTTTCGGTGAAAATGGCTTTGTGTTTTACAAGCGGCTACAAATTTCCCTCAGGTCATTTGTTATGAAAAATGGAATTGCTCTCTAATTCCTATGTTGTCCCATACAACAAAGAGCTTCTAATCCGTTATAATGCTCATGTTAATGTTGAAATTTGTTGCCAATCAATGCTCATAAAATATCTTTTCAAATATGTTAGCAAAGGATCTGATAGGTGTCGAGCTGTTATTCAAGGTCAAACAAACGATGAGATTCAGGCTTATCTTAATTGTAGATTTGTTTGTCCTTATGAAGCTGTATGGCGACTCTTACAATTTCCTATCCATTCAAGAAACCCAAAGCTTGAAAGACTTCAAATACATTTGCCAATGCAACATTCTGTTGTTTTCTTTGGAAATCAAAACTTATCTTCTGTTTTAAGAAAAAATGGTCTCAATAAGACAATGCTCACAGGATGGTTTGATCAGAACAAAGAAGATGTTGAAGCAACACAGTTATATTACTCGCAATTTCCAAACAAATATGTTTGGGATGCTAGGCAGAAAGAATGGATTTACAGAACAAGAGGTTTTTCACTTGGACGTATAACATATGTGCATCCCCGGCTGGCGGCAATTGTATTTCTTAAAGATGCTTTTAAATCATGTTAAAGGAGCTACAAGCTTTGAATATCTACGTTGTGTCTCTGGTATTGTTTATCCAACCTTTCAACTCGCCTGCAAAGCACTTGGTCTCCTTGATGATGGCAAAGAATGGGCTGAAGCTTTTTCAGAAGCTGTTTTAACTGCTTCCTCCTCACAACTTAGGCAACTATTTGTCAGTGTCACTCTATTTTGTCAAATTGCTAGCCCCCAAGATTTGCTTGATCAATTTTGGCACACAATGCATGACGACATTAGAATCAAGCTATCATCTTTCTCCCCACATAATCTTCATTTCAGTGATAATGAACTTAAAAATTATGTTCTTTATGAACTTGAACAACTTTTCAATGCCTTGGCAACATCCCTCAAAGACTATAATTTACCACTGCCAAATGATCGTTTGATGTCTGAAATTAGAAATAATCTCCTTAGAGAAGAACTCAATTATGATATTTCTGAACTTCGAAGCAATAATGAAGCATCAATTTCATTGCTTAACACATGCCAAAAGAAAATTTATGATCGAGTTATGGAATCAATTTCAAAAAATCAACAATCTCTTATTTTTGTTTACGGGCATGGTGGCACAGGGAAAACTTTTTTATGGCATTCACTTATTAATAGTATTAGATCAGAAGGGTTAATTGTTCTTGCTGTTGCATCATCAGGAATCGCATCTATTCTGCTCCCTGGTGGTCGCACAGCTCACTCAAGGTTTAAGATTCCTCTTGCTATAAATGAGAACTCAACATGTGAAATAAAAAAAAATACTCATCTTTCAAGGTTGATTGAAACGACAACACTTATTATATGGGATGAAGCTCCTATGAATAATCGCTACTGTTTTGAAACATTGGATAGATCATTACGTGATATAATGGGCCAAACTGGTCATTCCAATCATAACCAACCTTTCGGTGGGAAATCTATTTTACTTGGTGGGGATTATCGTCAAATTCTCCCTGTTATACCTGGAGGAACAAAAGAAGATATTATTAATGCTTCCTTAAGTAGTTCACCACTCTGGCCAAAATTTGAAATCATGTTGCTAAAACAAAATATGAGATTGTCAATTGATGGTCTTGGTTCAGATGAAATCAATGAAATTAAAACATTTGCTAAATGGATTCTTAAAATAGGTGACGGAGACCTTTGTGATATACCTTTTTTTAATGAACTTGATGAATCTTTGATTAAAATTCCATGTGATTTGCAACTACATACCTTTGGTGATCCAATTAAAGCTATGGTTTCAGCTATTTATCCCAGCATTGAACAACCTGCTCTTGAACCATCTTACTTTAAAGAAAGAGCTATTATCACACCAAAAAAACATTATCAAGTATTCTGAAATCAATAATTTCATACTTGGAGTTACACATGGTCCTCAACGCATTTATCTTAGCAATGATTCCCGTTGATGCATCTTCCAAAGTGATAACGACAATATAAACTTATTATATCCATTGGAATTTATAAACCAACTTGAGTTCAGTGGTGTTCCTTCGCACATTCTTGCTTTGAAAATAGGAGCGCCAATTATGTTGCTGAGGAATCTGAGTCCAATGATAGGCTTATGTAATGGAACACGACTAATCATCACACAACTTGTCGATAGAGTTATTGAAGCTCAAATTATAACAGCTCACACATTGGTGACCGAGTTTTTATACCAAGGATCATCTTCCCAATTAATGATGACAAATGCCCATTTACAATCAAACGAAGACAATTTCCAATACGATTATGCTATGCTATGACAATCAATAAAAGTCAAGGACAATCATTAAAATTTGTTGGTGTTTTCTTAAAGGAGCAAGTTTTTGCACATGGCCAACTATATGTCGCTCTTTCAAGAGTTACATCTAAAAAAGGTTTAAAAATCATTTCATGTGACCAAGAAGGAAAACAAGCTTGATTATGCTAAAAATATTGTCTACAAAGATGTCCTCAATTTATTGCCCAAAGGTCTTTTTTCCCATTCAAAATGATTTCCTAATTTCTTCAATTCTAGCTTAATTCTTTTTATATCCATATTGTCAACTATTTTTCAGCTATTTGTTTTCATTTATGTGCATCTTCTTTAATTTTTGCGACCTATTTGTTATTTGTTAAAGATGTATGCGCATTATTTTAATATTGCCTTCATCATCCACATCAGCTTATTTTTGCTTTTATTCTCAAGATTGATGGCGGTGCCTTTGAAAAATATCAAGAAATATCTTTTTTATCCATTGATCCAAGCCAGAGTTTGTCGTGTTTGGATGCCAATGCAAAATGGACACACAAGTAGCTTCAATTGTCTTTTGGTTGACCACCAGGTTCTCAAATTTCACACACTATTTACTCAACAATTTTTCCTGTTTTATACTTAGATGTCCTCNCTGCCGTTCACCATCTTATTTACTTTTAACTTGATATCATTTATAATTTATAATCATATGTTTCTCTGCATGTATGTTTGTTTGTTTTCTTACAATTTTCCTTGAGAATATATATAGATCATCTTAATTCCTTTCCATGTATAAATTACATTAAATACGCTACCATCCGTATTTAGATTTTCTTCGCATGTTGTCATAATTTCTTTTTACATTAAATACACTATATTCTTAGACTTCATCAATTTAAACAATGTCTTAATAATTCTAATATTGTTTTTCTACACATTTTTGCATCGTAGAGCGGAGCTATACAAGGATCATCCAAAGCAAGAGATGCAGAATTTTTCAATCTCAACATAATCGAAGGTTCCTATATTGAGATTAAAGACTTCTACACCTACGAAAAATCGAGCCGCTAATATTGTTGTTGATCATGAGGCAATTATTGACTTAAAAGTCCGATACCAAGATAATGCATCTTGATTCTGTAAACATGATGTGCCGCGATACCATTTCAACCTCAACGACTTTGCACATGTCTTAACCAAAGGCAGAGGGATCAAGAGTTCTTACAGGTATGATAAAGATTTTTTTATTGAAAATGGCAAAAAATGCATTATTTCACTAACCTTTCAATTATTCTAGATGTTCTGGAGCAACGTAAAGGAATCCAGCCAATTGAAAAGATATTAGTTCAAGGTCACAGACTTGAAGATAAAAAAGAGTTCATCATTGAGAATATAAGGTATTTCCACTGCTAAAATTGCATTTCTAACTTATGTTTTCCATTGTTTTATCTAAAAATTCCAAGTTTCAAACAGAGGAGAAGATCTCCGACTTACTTTATGGGGAGACGTTGCTCGAAGCTTTGATGATAATATCGTTAATGCGCAAGAATCTCCCATAATTGTTGTCTTTGCCGGGTTTCGAGTTACAGAATTCCGAGGTTTGCTGTGTTGTTTTTAATACGATGGCATCAAACCATTTTTGGCTTTGTTGCCCAATTGTAATTTTTTCTCATTCATATTTGTTACTTCTTTTTCTCTTACTTGCATTCAAAAAAAATTTAACTGGACTGGGGCTGCATCACTTTGGTATTTCAATCCAAATATTCCAGAAGTTCTGCCATATAAGCAATTGTAAACCCCTCTTACTCTAAAAAAATTTTCCATTTCATTTTTGCTTAAGCAATAAATATTTATTGTTAACTATTTGAAATTCTGTTTAATTCAGTTATAGCCAGGTGCCGCGATGATGTCCATAAACTTCCTCCATCTTTGAATGTTTGTTGTGTCATTGGATCAACAAATAAATGAAAACCGGAAAACAATTAAAGAGATCTTATGCATGGATCCACATCAACATAAGGTTTCATTGCTGATGCTTATGCGTATTCTTTTAACTGTATTTTTTAATTTCTATTCTCACTTCTACTTTTATCAACGCAGAATATGCGATTCACTTGCATGGCATCTATTACCGATTATGATCTCTTTAATGGGTGGTGGTCCAAAACATGCCCAAAATGCACTAAAACACTCCGGGACCATCGACAACCTCGGATGCTTTGAACATGGAACTCCGGACTCTGCACCAATTCCATCGTAAAAAAATTCAATGCCCACATTATTGTTTCGTATAGATTTATTTCTTCATGAAATTAATACATTTATATTTTACTCCATTACAAATAACTATTGATGTCTTGGTGCGGTTTAAAGCGAATCGCATTGTAACCGATGACAAAGATGTCACAAACTTCTTCTTATCCGAAAAACTATCAAAACTTTTTCAACGCCTCAAGACATCATCCGGTTTATGACAAGAAATATGTTGATCCTTATACGGTCCCACCACAAATGACCCAAGTATTGAACAAGATGAAAATCTTTCAACTACGCTTTGGGGCTTATAAATCAAGAATCAACGATGTGACATCTTTGTTACAAATGTTTTTTGATTTAAGGCATCAAACAGTCTTGAGATTCAATCGTAACAATTTGGTGCTAGGTCCTCAACCACTCCTACAACCATTACTATTGAAGACTCATCAATAGTTCAAGCGACACGCTTTACTCCAATAACACCACCTCGACAAGACTCCACCATCTCAACAACAAGAAGATTCACTCTAAAGGCTAAGAAAAAGTTTAGATTTCACCGATCCTCATTCGTAAAAAAATGTAAGTTTCGTTTTTATTACACATATATTTATATTCTCATATTCAATACTTTTAATCATTGCTAAACAATTTCATGCCTTTACTTTCATGCATCACCTGCATTCCCTATAAATAAACTTCCTTATAAAATAATATTCTCTGTTCCTTAATTTTGCAATCATCTAAAACAAATCAATCATTCTCGATGAAGAAGATGAACCACCAACTAAAAGAAACAAAAACAACCTTTCTCCATCATCAAAGGTCGTTTTGCACACCAATTATGCATTCTTAATTTTTGTTACTTAAGACACATATGCATTCTTAGTTTTTGTTACTGAAGTTCATTCAAAATGCATGATACATTCAATATATATACTATATGATTATCTTTGAATTTTTTTGAACAATGCAACTGAGGATGCATGATTATTATTAAACTTACTTAAAAAGGCATAATACACTGATGATTGATGTTTCTTTTTCTTATAGATGCACAACCGATGATTTTTTTCTCTTCCAATTGACATTATTGCCTAAATTGTTTTTATTATTGTTAAAATTGTGTATTAATTGTTTTACTATATCTTATAATGGACTTTAGGAATGAATATAGTCCTTAACATATTCTAGATTGAATTATGCAATTGATTGTATTGAAAATGGATGTGATTATGGATGAAATATTACTTTCAGATATTGTGTGCAGGTTGTGTTATGAATAACTTGGGATCTCCGATATAGGGAAACCTCGCCAAAATTTCGGTAAAAATTTCGCATATGAAAAAAAATTCCCATACTTCATCTACTCTTTTTTATAAGTGGAAACATTAAACAAATTAAACACCTAGGACAAAAAATTTAGGGTTGTTAAATATAATGATTCATTTTCTTATATTCATTGTTTTCATCTAAATGTTTATGTTACATCTACTTGAATTGTTTTATCATTCATCCCATTCGCTTTCTCCAAGTACATATATGTATGTATGTTTTATCTATACATCCAAGTCTTCTTTCCTTTTTTCTAATGTCTACAATGATTTTTTACAGATATAATATTAATTTTTAATTGTTTCTTCCTTGATTTATCAGATTTATTCTTCCATAATATTTGCTGAAATTTTTGAATGCATGACTTAATTTCTTCATCATTTTATTTATTACTTCTAATTTTATTTTTTTTAGAAGATTAGCAACAAATTGATATGTTTCATTCTCAAGGAGGGGATTTCACTTCGTTCTGCACCTCAACATCCCTCTATTTTGCATTGACGTACAAATTGTATAATTAGCACTCTTTTGTCTTCTTTTGTGACACTATGTATATACCAAAAGATGTAACCTATATTTACAAAACAAACTCTTTTATATTGTAGTTCTAAACTTTTATATTATAAATTTATCGTTTTAATGTAATTATATAATATTATATACTGTTAATGCACTACAAGTAACGCTGGCATATAGCTAGTATATATATATATATATGAGCTTCCTGATTTATATTTAAAGTTTTTTTATGTATAAAAATACATTAAAAAAAAAAACCTAATAGAATTCTTCTATAAGAGAAAACAAAAAAAGGGTTCTGAAACGTGGAGCTCGTGTTGAATGTCCAGGAAACACATGTATACACGAGTCATTAGAGATCTGCCTAATATCGTGCTGATCGCAGGCAACTGGCTTGTTATTTACTGTACTGATGCTGAATATTTTAGGTGGTAGGTAGGGAGTAAAAGTTAGTGTCAGCTATTTATAATCTTGCAGGCCATACTGACACGACAAAATAAAAATGTATCCATGATTAAAATAACTTATTTATTAAAATAGTGATATAACAATATTTTTCTAACTAAAAAAACATTTCAATTTAATATGAAGAATAAAATGATATTTTTATCATGATACAATTATTTTTTATAAATTATATAAGATTAAATTGAACATTTCTTTGCATAGTAAAATATAAATTTAACCCTAGAATAAAAAATATAATACCTATTAGTTAGGAATGTTTTTGGTATTTTAATTTTTTTATTCTTTAAAGACAAAAATTAACCTTAACTCTCTTAAAAAAAAAATTTTATATATAATTTTATATTAGTTTTATTGTAGATTTGAAAGTTGTTTAAGTGTGTTTTTTTTTTTTGTGGTTAACATATATTAAATGTAATTAAAAAAATACTAGTGTCATGCAAGGCATATGAACACCCCTTTCTTTGGTCAAGGGCGCATGTGGGGTTATTCAACAACCACATAATACTTTCTGGAGCGATATTTAAAAGGTCTTAGCACTACCGACTAGATGAGCTGACACATGTTCCAAGATTCACAGTAGTTTGAAAGTAGTGGCCATTTCTTAACTTTTTTTTCTTAATTTGCTCTCAGTGGAATTTTTTGTTGTTTCTTAAAATAACCTAGTTATCTTAAGTCTTTTTGTTTATTGTTCTTTATTGATTTGTTTTTGCTAATTATTTAAACTTATTTTTTTTTTCTTGATCTCTTCTTTCAATATTTCAATCCCATTTTCTTAAACAATTTGTAAGGTTAAGATTATTTTCCTATTTCATCTGTTATTTTGTTATTTTTTATTCGGATTTAATTCTCACTCTTTTTATTGTTATTTATTTTATTTGATAATTTTTTTTATTTTTTTCCTTTATGATTTTCCACTGATTTTAAAAATAATCCGAGTTTTCTTGAGTTTTTTTTTTAATTATTGCTCTTTGTTGGATTTACTTTGGCTGATCAAAATTTAGAGTTTTTTTTTTAATTATTGCTCTTTGTTGGATTTACTTTGGCTGATCAAAATTTAGTCTTCTTTTTTTATATAGCTATTTGTTTTGTTTGAGATTTATTTTTATAATTTCATCTTCCATGGTTTTTTGTTCTATCAAATTTAATCCCCATTATTTTTATTGCTATCTTTTTGCTTTTGAAATTTTTCAAATTGATTTTTTCTTCATAATTATCTCTAAAAATGAATTTGGCTTGTAATCTTAACTTATTCAAATTTAGTTTGAGATTTCATGGGTTGACTTCAATTTTTTTATTTTAAATTTATTTATTTTAATTTCACTATT